>JAOAOB010000029.1:0-258662 GCA_027563665.1 Antrozous pallidus | reverse complement strand
GGGAGAAAAAGAAGAAGAGAGAGAGGGAGAGAGGGAGTGGAAGAGAGAGAAAGGGAGAGAGAGAGAAGAAAGGAGAGAGGGAGAGGATGAAAGAGAGAGGGAGGGAGGGAGAGAAAAAGACAGAGATGGAGAGAGGAGGGAGGAAGTAAGAGGGAGAATCTGAGAGATAAAGAGGGAGAGAAAGAAAGGAAGAGAGAGGAACAGAGATAGAAAGGGAAAGAGGAGGGAGGAGGAGAGAGGGAGAAGGAGAGGAAGAGAGACGGAAAGAGAGATGAACAGAGAAAGGGAAACGAAGAGAGAGGGATAGAGAATGGAGGAGGAGAGACTGAAAGGTAGAGAGAGAAACAGAGGGAGAAAGAGAGGAAGAGAGAGAGGGAAAGAGAGAGAGGAAGACAGAGAGAGGGGGTATAAGAAGCGAGAAAGGGAGAGAGAGAGAGGGAGAGGATGAGAGAGAGGAAGAGAGTGAGAGAGACAGAGAAAGGAGGGAATAAGAGAGAGGGTGAGGGAGAGAGAGAAAGAGAGTGGGAAAGAGAGGAAGAGAGAGAGTGAGAAAGAAAGAGAGGTAGAGTGAGAGGAAGAGAGAGAGAGGGAGAGTGGAGGGAGAAGTAAGAGGGAGTGAGAAAGAGAAAGAGAGGGAGAAAGAGGGGAAGAGAAACAGGGAGAGAGGAAGAGAGAGGGGGAGAAGAACATAGAGGGAGAGAAAGAAAGGGAGAAAGAGAAGAAGAGAGAAGGGAGAGAGAGAGAGAGAGGGAGAGGAAGAGAGAGAGAGGGAGAGAGAGGAAAAGAGAGAGGGATAGGATGAAAGAGAGAGAGTGAGGGAGGGAGAGGAAAAGACAGAGAGGGAGAGAGGAGGGAGGAAGTAAGAGGGAGAATGAGAGAGAGAAAGACAGTGAGAAAGAGAGGAAGAGAGAAAGGCAGTGAAAGAAGGGAAGAGAAAAAGGAAGAGAGAGTTAGCTGGAGAGAGAGAGAGAGAGAGAGAGAGAGAGAGAGAGAGAGAGAGAGAGAGAGATTAGAGAAAGGAAGGAGGAATACAGAAGGAGAGAGAGCGAGAAAGAGAGGGAGTAATAGAGGAAGACAGAGAGGAGAGGGAGAAAGAGAATTAGAGGGAGAAAGGGATGAATAGAGAGCGAGGTAAAGAGAGAGAGGAAGGGGGAGAGAGGTGTTTTGAAGAGAGAGAAAGGGCGAGAGAAGGAAGGAAGAGAGTTGAAGAGGGAGACAGATAAAGACAGGGAGAAATTTAGGAAGAGATAGAAGGAGAGAGATAGGGAAAACTAGAGAAGAAGAGAAATAGAGTTAGAGGAAGAGAGAGAGGAAGAGAGAGAGGGAGAGGAAGAAAGATGGAAAGGGAGAGAGAATGAGAGGGAGACAGAGAGAAAGAGAGAGGGAGAGTGAGATAGGGGAGGAAGAGAGAGAGAAGAGGGAGGAAGAGACAGGTACAGGGAGAGAGAGAATGAGAGAGTGAGAGGAAGAGAGGGAGAGAGGGTGCAAGAGGAGGGAGAGAGGGAGGGAGAGCGAGAGAAAGAGTATGAGAGAGAGGAAGATAGGGAGAGAGGAGGGAAGAAGAGAGAGGGAGAGAGGTAGTAAGAGAGGAAGAGAGAGAGGGAGGGACAGAGGGAAACAGAGAGAGGAATAGAGAGACAGGCAGAGGAAGAGAGAGAGAGGGAAGAAGAAAGAAAGGAATAAGAGAGATGGTAAGGGAAAGAGAGAAAGAGACGGAGAAGTAGTGGAAGAGAAAGAGGGTGAGAATGAAAAATAGGGAGGAAGAGTGAGAGGGAGGGAGGGAGAGAGAGAGAGAGAGAGAGAGAGAGAGAGAGAGAGAGAGAGAGGAGAGAGAGAGGAGGGAGAGAAGAGGGAGTGAGAAAGAGAAAGAGAGGGAGAGAGAGGGGGGAGAGGATGAGAGAGAGGGATAGAGGATAGAGGAAGAGAGAGAGAGAGAGGACACGATAGAAAGCATGAGAGAAGAGCGAGGAAGCGAGAGGGGGGAGAAGTAAGAGGGAGTGAGAAAGAGAAAGAGAGGGAGAGAGAGGGGGGAGAGGATGAGGGAGAGGAAGAGAGGGAGAGAGAGGGAGAGAGGAGAGAGGAAGAGAGAGAGAAAGGACACGATAGAAAGCATGGGAGAGGAGTAAGGAAGAGAGAGAGAGTGGGGGGAGAGAAAGAGAGAGAGGAAGAGAGAAAGAGAGGGAGAAAGAGAGGAAGTTGGAGAGTGGGAGAGAGGAGGGAGGAAGAGAGATGGAGATGGAGAGAGAGCAAGAGAGTGATGCAGAGAGGAAGAGAGCGGGAGGGAAAGAGTGAGAAGCAGAGGGAGAAAGAAAGGAATACAGAGAGATGCAAAAAGACAGAGGAGGATGGAGAGAGAGAGATAGGAATAGAGAAAGTGGGAGAGAGAATGGAGGAAGAGAGCGGAAGTGGAAGAGAGTGAAAGAAGGGGAAATTTAGGAAGAGAGAGAAGGAGAGAGATAGGGAAAGAGAGAGGAAGAGAGATAGAGAGTTAGATGAAGAGAGAGGGGAAGAGAGAGAGAGAGGAGGGAGGAAGAGGGAGGGAGAGGGAGAGAGGAGGGAGAAGTAAGAGGGAGTGAGAAAGAGAAAGAGAGGGAGAAAGAGAGGAAGAGAAACACGGAGAGGAAGAGAGAGAGGGAGAGAGAGGAAAAGAGAGAGGGAGAGGATAAAGAGAGAGAAGTAGGGAGGGAGAGAGGAGGGAGGAACAAGGGGGTAATGATAGAGAGAAAGAGAGGTAGAAAGGAAGGAAGAGAGAGAAGGTGAGAAAGAAAGATAGAGAGGAAGAGTGAGAGGAAGAGAGAGAGAGAGAGAGAGAGGAGCTAGGAAGAGAGAGGGAGAAGGAGAGAGAGAAAGAGAGTCAGAAAGAGAGGAAGAGAGAAAGGGAGTGAAAGAGGGGAAGAGAAAAAGGAAGAGAGAGAGTTAGCTGGAGAGAGAGAGAGAGAGAGAGAGAGAGAGAAAGGAAGGAGGAAGACAGAAGGAGAGAGAGAGGGAGACGGAGAAAGAGATTGAGAGGGAAAGAAAGAGAGAGAGAGAGGGAGAGAGTGGTGGGATGAAGAGAGAGGGAGATGGAGTGAGAGAAAGAGAATGAGAGAGGAAGATAGAGAGGGAGAGAGAAAGCGATTGAGAGGAAGAGAGATAGAGAGGTAGAGGAAGAAAGAGAGTGGGAGAGAGTACGGAGGAAGAGAGACGGAGAGCGAGTGAGAAAGAGAGTGAGGAAGAGAGGAAGAGAGGAGAGGCAGAGAGAGAATTAAAGGGGGAAAGGGATGAATAGAGAGCGAGGCAAAGAGAGAGAGGAAGAGGGAGAGAGAGGTTTCGAAGAGAGAGAAAGGGAGAGAGAAGGAAGGAAGAGAGTTGAAGTGGGAGACAGATAAAGACAGGGAGAAATTTAGGAATTGAGAGGAGGAGAGAGATAGGGAAAGCGAGAGAAGAAGAGAGATAGAGTTAGAGGAAGAGAGAGAGGAAGAGACAGAGGGAGAGGAAGAGAGATGGAAAGGGAGAGAGAATGAGAGGGAGACAGAGAGAAAGAGAGAGGGAGAGGGAGATAGGGGAGGAAGAGAGAGTGTGTAGAGGGAGGAAGATACAGGTACACGGAGAGAGAGAATGAGAGAATGAGAGGAAGAGAGAGAGAGAGGGAGCGAGAGGAGGGAGAGAGGGAGGGAGAATATAAGAGAGAGGAAGATAGGGAGAGAGGAGGGAAGAAGAGAGAGGGATAGAGGTAATAAAGGAGGAAGAGAGAGAGCGAGGGAGAGAGGAAAACAGAGAGAGGAATAGAAAGACAGGCAGAGGAAAAGAGAGAGAGGGAGGGAGAAAGGATAGAGTATGAGAAAGGGAAAGGGAGAGAGAGAAGCAGAGGCAGAAATAGCGGAAGAGAGAGAAGGAAAGAGAGGGAAAGAGAGGAAGAGAGATAGAGATAGATAGATAGAGAGAGAGAGAGAGAGGGAGAGAGAGAGGGTGAGAGAGAGAGAGAGATGGAGCAAGGCGAGAAGGAGATAGGAAAGGAAGAGAAAGAGAGGGAGGGAGGGAGGGTGGCTGAAGAGAGAGGGAGAAGGAGAGAAAGTGAGGGAGAAAGGGAGGAAGAGAAAGGGGGAGAGAGAGAGGGAAAGAGAGACGAAGAGAGTTTGAGAGTGAGAGAGAGAGAGAGCAAAAGAGAGGAAGAAAGAGAGAGAGGGAGGGAGGAGGGAGGAAGAGAGTTGGAGAGGGAGGGAGGGAACGATAGGTAGATAGAGAGGAAGAGAAAGTGGGAGAGAGAGAGGGAGAGAGATGGATAAAGAGAGGAAGAGAGAGAGGGTAAGAGAGAGAGGAAGAGAGAGAGTGAGAGGGAGGCGGGATGGAGGAATACAGAGAGGGAGAAAGAGAAAGAGAGGGAGAAAGAGAGTAAGAGAGGTGGCCATACAGAGAGGGAAAGAGAGAGAGGAAGTGAGAGACAGGGATAGGAAAGGGAGAGAGAGGGAGGGAGAGAGGAAGGAGTAAGAGAGACGGAGAGGGAGATAAACAGGGAGGAAGAAAGAGAGGAAGAGTGAGGAGAGTGAGAGGGAAAGAGAGAGAGGAAGAGAGAGTGAGGTAGAGAGTGAGAGGGAGAGAGGAGCGAGGAAGAGAGAGTGAGAGAGAGAAAGAGACTGAGAAACAGAGCAAGAGAAAGACGGAGAGAGAGGGAAAGGAGATTTAGAGAGAGAAGTAGAGGAAGAGAGAGAAATAGAGAGAAAGAGAGGGAGAGGATGGAGGAAGAGCGATTGAGAAGGAGAGAGAGAGAAAGGGAGGGAGAAAGAGAGGAAGAGCGAGGGAGAGAGAGAGGGAGAGGGACATGTAGATGGAGAGACAGAAAGAGAGAGAGTGAAAGAGAGAAAGGAGGGAGGAAGACAGAGGGAGTGAGAGAGAAAGAGAGTGAGTAAGAAAGGAAGATAGTGAGGGAGAGAAAGAAGGAGAGAGAGGGAGAGAGAGAAAGAGGAGGGTTGAAGATAGAGGAAGAGGGAGTGAGAGAAAGAAAAGGGAGAAACAAAGGAAGATTGTGAGGGAGAGAAAGAAAGAGAGAGAGGGTGAGAGAGGCGGGTTGAAGAGAGAGGGAGAGGGAGTGAGAGGAAGAGAGAAAGTGAGGGAGAGGAAGAGAGAGTGGGAGAGAGGAGGGAAAAAGAGAGATGGAGTGGGAGAGAGAAAGAGAGTGAGGAATAGAGAAGTAGAGGGACTAAAGATGAATAGTGAGCGAGGCAAAGAGAGAGAGGAAGGGTTCGAAGAGGGAGAAAGGGATATCGAAGGGAGGAAGAGGGTTAAAGAGGGAGAGAGAGGAAGACAGGCAGAAATTTAGGAAGAGAAAGGAGATAGTGAAAGGGAGAGAAGAAGAGAGATAGAGAGTTAGCGGTATAGAGAGAGGGGGAGATGAAGAGAGATGGAAAGGGAGAGAAAGAGAGGGAGACAGAGAAAAAGAGAGAGAGATAGGAGAAGAAGAGAGAGAGGATGAGAGAGAGAGAGCGAGAAAGAGAGAGAGAGAGAGGAGGGAGGAAGAGACAGGGATAGGGAGAGAGACAATGAGAGAGAGGGAGAGTGAGAGGAAGAGAGAGACAGAGGGAGTGTGGGAGGGAGAGAGAGAGAAAGGAGAGAGCAGGGAGAGGATTAGAGAGAGGAAGAGAGGGAGAGAGGATTGAAGAAGAGAGAGGGAGAAAAGTATTAAGAGAGGAAGAGAGAGAGGGAGAGAGAGGGAAACAGAGAGGATAGAGAGACAGGGAGAGGAAGAGAGAGGGAGGGAGGGAGAAAGGATAGAGTAAGAGAGAGAGAGAGTGAGAGAGAAATAGAGGCAGAGAGGAAGAGAGAATGAAAGAGAGGGAAAGAGAGGAAGAGAGAGAGAGAGGAAGAGATAGAGAGAGGGAGAGAGGAGCGAGGAAGAGAGAGGGAAACTGAGAAAGATATGGAGATAGAGAGGGAGAGTGAGGGAAAGAGAGGGAGAAAAAGAGGAAGAGAGAGGGAGTGAGGGAGGAAGATAGATAGGAAGCGAGAAGGGAGGAAAAGAGAGGAGATGGAGAGAATGAGAGGGAGAAAGAGAGGAAGAGGGAGAGGGAGAAAGAGAAGGAAAGAAATTGATGAAGAAAGAGTGAGACAGAGAAGAGGGAGAGTGTTGGGGGAAAGAGATAGGGAGAGGGAGAGAGAGAAAGAGAGGGAGGAAGAGAGGAAAAGAGAGGGAGATGGAGAGGGAAAGAGAGAGGAAGGGAGAGAAGGAGACAGGGAGATTGAGAAGGTGAGAGGAGGGAGGAAGAGAAAGGGGGAGCAAGAGAGGGAGAGAAGGGGGAGAAAGAGACAGAGGAAGAGAGACAGAAAGAGGGAGGGAGTGAGGGAGAGAGAGAGAGAGAGAGAGAGAGAGAAAGCGATAGAGGAAGAGATAGAGGGGGGAGGAAAGGGAGGCGGGAGAAAGAGACAGAGATATCGAGAGGAGGGATGGGCTTCAGCTTCCCAGCCTGAGGTCTGTTTAGATCTGGGGTCTGAGCTCATGGTCCCCATGTCCGCCGCACGGAGTTCCCAAGACAAGGCTCTAAGATGAAGACAAACTTATGCGCACCCCCCTCCGAAAACAGAAAAGGACCCAAACTTGCCAATGTCGCAGACAGCAAAACCTGGGGGGATAAGCCCAGAGCCAGGAAGTCACTACATGTTTTATTTATTTAAGTGATTTTAGAGAGGGTGTGTGTGTAACACTGATATGAGCAGAAACCTCTGTCCGGGAGCGGAGAACGAACCCCCCGCCTGGGGATGTGCCCCCCCCCCCCCCCCCGGGCTCGCTCCCATTCACTGCGCCCCGCGGGCCAGGGCGCGGCCCCCATCTCGGAGGGGAGGTCCTAGCTCGTCCTGCCGGGGGTGGCCCGCCATACCGGGACCCAGGGGGGCTGCAATCCGCAGGACCACCGGGGCTGGGGCTGCGTCTGCGGCTGCAAGCTGGGGAGGTAGGGGGTCCCCGGCCGCTGTTACGGGGGCGCCCTCCTCCCTCCTCTCGCCCTCCCGCCATGGCCACCCGCCTGCAGCCGGAGACAAAAGCCTCCTCGGGGGGAGGGTCCTGCAATGCCGCCGCCGCCTGCTAGGGGCGCTTTCCTCCCGCGCAAAGAGGCTGCCCACCCGCGCGCGCACCCCGACCGCCGCCATCCACCGCCTTTCCCACTCCCCCCGCGTCCCGGGAGGGAGGGCCCATTTGTTCTGCTTCGCTCAGGGACACGACGCCGAAGGGAGCCCCGCTTTGAGCGTCGGCGATGTTTGCAAAGATGCGCGGCGCCTTGCATTTCGATTGCGCGCTCCGGGGCGACGGAGCTGCTTCCAAGCCAGAAGCGCGCATGCCCACGGAGAGCCCTGGCGCTGCCATGGCGACCAACAACGCCCCGCAGCCCCGCCCTGAGCGGCCCCCTCCTCCCCCCACCCCGAGACCCCCGTGGGCAGGGCTGGGACAAAGCAAAGGCCTCCGCTGCTCGCAGCGCCCTGGGCGCGGGAGAACAATGGCGCAGCCGGCCTCGTGGGTTGTTGTGTGTGTGTGTGGGGGGGGGGGTGTTTTGTTTTTTTGTCCTTCCTCTCTAGGTTTCCTATCGAGGGAACATGCCAGCGGGAGACCCCTCACTAGGCAGAGAGGCCCGACATAGCTTGGGGGGCATGTTAAGTTTAGGGTTAGAATTAGGGCTAAAGCTAGGTGTATGGGGAACGCTAACGCTAACGCTATCGCTATCGCTAACGCTAACGCTATCGATATCGCTAACGCTAACGCTATCGATATCGCTATCGCTATCGCTAGGGCTAACGCTATCGCTAACGCTAACGCTATCGTTATCGCTAGGGCTAACGCTATCGCTATCGCTAAGGCTAACGCTAACGCTATCGTTATCGCTATCGCTAGGGCTAACGCTATCGCTATCGCTAACGCTATCGTTATCGCTATCGCTATCGCTAGGGCTAACGTTATCGCTAAGGCTAACGCTAACGCTATCGTTATCGCTATCGCTATCGCTAGGGCTATCGCTATCGCTAGGGCTAACGCTAACGCTATCGTTATCGCTAGGGCTAACGCTATCGCTGGGGATGGGGCTGGGGCTGGGGCTGGGGATGGGGCTGGGGCTGGGGATGGGGATGGGGCTGGGGCTGGGCCTGGGGATGGGGATGGGGATGGGCCTGGGGATGGGGATGGGGCTGGGGCTAGTGCTACCCCTGGTCCTGGCCAAGAAGCCTCACTGTCCCCCGTGGGCCCCCGCACTCCCCTTTCGAAACACTCGGCGGCCCAACCTTGGGGGAAACCTTTATCCATGCGCTCCCGAAGCAGCCGCAGCTGCTGCCAAATCAGTAAGACGAAGCTCTCAGTCGTCACTGATTGGGAACCGTGGCCAGGAAAAGGCAGTGAGGGCTCAGCCTGAATTTAAGGGAGTGCCTGCTACAATTTCAAGGTTCAAACGGGCTCCGTGGTTTGTGCGTGGCCCTCATGAAGCAAAAGGTCCCTGGGTTTAGGCTCCATCCCGGGTGGGAGGCATGCAGAAGGTGGCCGATGGATGTTTCCAGCCCCCCCACCCCCTTCTCTCCTTTCCTCTCTTTAAGCTCAATAAAATAAAGTTTAAAAACATATTTTTTTAATCAGGTCCCCGGTTTGGGGCTTGATCTCCGGTGGGAGGCATGCGGGGAGCTGGCCAATAGCTCCCTCTCCCTCTCCCTCTCTCTCTAAGATCAGTAAAGTTTTAAAAACTTTTTTTTTTTAAATCAGGACCCAGCGTCTCCTGACACCACAGACAAAGCATCCAGGATGCACTCACACATGTCACCTGCCTTGCCAAGAACCCAGAAAATAAAAACTCCAGAGAGAAGAGACAGCCAACTGACACGAACACCTAGGGGGTGAGTGGGTGGGGGCCAGGGGGAGGGGGCGGGATGCTGGAAGCATCGGAGCAGGGTTTTTCAAGCAGCTGTTCTGGAAACGGTCCAGCCATCAATAACAGATCCTCTGGAAACCAAGGCAAATCCTAGAGGGTATTGTGCTAAGGAGAAAGCGAGCCAGACAGAAAACAAACACCATATGATCTCATTCGCACGTGGGTCTCAGAGACCAAGACAAATGAAACAGACACGGCTCTGGCCGGTTCGGCTCAGTGGGTAGCGTGTCGGCCCCAGGAACGGACGGACGGACGGAACGATGGATGGAAGGGTCGCAGGTTCGGTTCAGGTCAAGGGTCCAGGCCAGGACCTCCATGGCAGGCTCCGTCCCTGACCCATGTGGGAGGCCGTCCATGCTTTGATGTGTGTCTCTCACATCGATGTTTCTCTCTCTCTCCCTCCCTCCCTCCCTCCCACTCTCCCTGGAAAAAAACAACTGACACAAAATGGAAACAGATTCAGGGACCCAGAGAACAAACTCCTGGCTGCCAGAGGAGATGGGCCTTGGGGCGGCTGAAAACGGAGACGGGGTGTGTGAGGTTCTCGCAGAACCGCCGTGGGGGATGCAAAGGGAAGCGGGAACACACAGCCGACAACACTGGGATGACCACGTGGCATTCGGTGACGGGAATGTCCAGGGACCGTCCAATGCCTCCGCTGGGCGCCCGAAACTAACATCCTGTTGAAGGTCAACTGTCATGGAAACATAAAATATAAAATTAAAAATTAACAACAGGACAAAATTGCAGCCAAGGGCTCTGGGCCAGGGAGCCCAGCCTGTTGGAGGCCCCCGTCCTGTCGAGACTAGCCAAGGTTTCAGGGTTCGAACACCGGTCAGGGCACGTACAGGAAGCAAACAGGGAATGCGTACGTACATGGAGAAACCGGTCAGTGCTGTCTAAAAAAATCAGTGAAGGGCCGAAACCAGTGTGGCTCAGTGGTTAGAGTGTCGGCCTGCAGAATGAAGGGTCCCGGGTTCGATTCTGGTCAAGGGCATGTACCTTGGCTGCGGGCGCATCCCCAGTGGGGGGTGTACAGGAGGCAGCTGATCGATGTTTCTCTCTCATCGAGTTTCTGACTTCTATCCCTCTCCCTTCCTCTCTGTGAAAAATCAATAAAATATATTTAAAAAATAAAAATAAAAAAATCAGTGAAGGAACCACACGCAGAAGGAGGACTGCTGCAGCCACATCTCTGTATGAAACTGGGCGGCAGGGGCATATATGCCTTTTATTTTATTTTATTTTTTAACTTTGCATTAATGTGGGGGTTTTTTAAATTGTTTTTTGTTGTTGTTGTTTAAAGTATTACAAATAGTAGGACATGTGTTTCCTTATTTTTCCCCCATTGGCCTCCCCTCGGCCTCCCTTACCCCCCAGCACACGCCTTCACCTGCCCCCCACCCCCGCAGTATCTTATATCCATTGGGTATGCTCATATGCATGCACACAAGTCCTTCGGTTGATCTCTTACAGCCCCCCCACAAAAAACTCTCCTGCCCCCCCCCCAGCTGCAGTCCGACAGTCTGTTCAATGCTTCTTTGCCTCTGCAACTATTCCCCCCCCCCCGTTTCTTTTCTTTAAAAATTCTTGCATCTACATACCAGAAACAAACATATACGAACAGAAACCGCTTGAGTCTCAACTTCAACGTCCAACAGTTTCGAGTCCCAGTTTCAGTGTCAAACAGTTCCTCATGGTGTCCACGTCAGCCATGGTGTCTGGATGGTGTTTGGTCCTGGGCAGCACACATGCCTTTCAGCAGCTACAAAAGGCCGGGCAGTGCTTCCCAGGACCACGTGGGTCTGCCTTGGTAACCAGGGAGCAGAGCAGGAGAGTAACATTGTTATGGACAGGCGACAGGCGCTAGGGATCTATCCCACCCCTAAGTAACCCCACCCACCCATATATATATATATTTGTATTGATTTCAGAGAAGAAGGGAGAGGGAGATAGGAACATGGATGATGAGAGAGAACCGTGGACCGGCTGCCTTCTGCACGGCGGGGACGCAGCCCAAGACCCAGGCGTGCGCCCAACTGAACCATGAGGCGCCGCTCTAACCACTGAGCCACGCTGGGCCAGGCCTGCGACCCTCCTCCTCGCTGAAGGTAGGACCACTCTCCTTCTCTGGCAATTTTTAAAAATGTATTTTTTATGGATTTTTTTTTTTTTTTTTTTTTTTAGAGAGAGGAAGGGAGAGGGATAGAGAGTTAGAAACATCCATGAGAGAGAAACATCCATCAGCTGCCTCCAGCACACCCCCCACTGGGGATGTGCCCGCAACCAAGGTACATGCTCCATCCACTGAGCCAAACCGGTTTTGGCTCAAGTATTATTATTATTTAATCCTCACTCAATATTTTTTCCCATTGCTTTCTAGAGAAAGTGGGAGGGAGGGAGGGAGGGAGGGAGGAAGGGAGAGAGAGAGAGAGAGAGAGAGAGAGAGAGAGAGAGAGAGAGAGAGAGGAGTGAAACACATCCATGGTTGTCTCCCACACACACCCCAACGGGGTCCAGGGATCCAGCTTGCAACCGAGGAGCCAGGACTGGGGCCAGGACGGGCGGAACTCTTGTGGGATTACTTCTGGGGGAGGAGGGACATTGGACACTCAGCACTCTCTCCTGGTCTCTGCATCTGGGCTGGCTGGGATCCCTGGCCCAGGGCCAAGGCGCTCCCTGCGTTCCTGGGGAGCTAAGCTGTGGGTGACGTCAGGGTTTCTTTCTGGGCTTCGTTTCCAGCAACGTGTCCAGCTGGACGGCCTCGCCTGCTCCATCCTGAGATGTATGCTTCCTGCATCCTCTGCTCAGCCCCCCGGGGAGAGGACCACGGCGCCCGGGGTGGGCGCAGGGGGTTACAGAGGCCTGGGAAGAAGATGATACAATCATGAATCCATAGTCCTGGCCACATAGCCTGATACAGCCAAGTTTTGGGGTTCGATCCCTGGTCAGGGCACATACAAGAATCAAGCAATTGCCCTGACCGGTGTGGCTCAGTGGATAGAGCGTCGGCCTGCGGACTAAAGGGTCCCGGGTTCGATTCCGGTCAAGGGCATGTACCTTGGTTGCAGGCACATGCCCAGTAGGAGGTGTGCAGGAGGTGGCTGATCGATGTTTCTCATCGATGTTTCTGACTTTCTATCCCTCTCCCTTCCTCCCTGTAAAAAATTTATAAAATATATTTTTTTAAAAAGAACAAGCCATGGATGCCTCAGAGAATGCAACCCCCCCCCCTTGGGCCTTGTCCTCCCTTCTCCAGCCCCCGCCCCCTTCAGAGTGACAGCCACGGGGTGTGGGTGCATAAGTAAGTACAGGAGGCATTTGATTACATTCAAGCTTATTTGTTATTTTTATTATTATCATTATTTTAAATATTTTTTGTGGATTTCAGAGAGGAAGGGAGAAGGAGAGGGAGAGAGAGAAACACCAATGATGAGAGTCATGGATGGGCCGCCTCCTGCACACCCCCCACTGGGGATGTGCCCGCAGCCAAGGCACATGCCCTTGACCGGAATCGAACCCGGGACCTTTCAGTCCGCAGGCTGATGCTCTATCCACTGAGCCACACTGGCTAGGGCCTGCCTCCCCGCCCGGTCTTTAGCCGTGTCCCGGGCAGGCCAGAAGCGGCATCGACTGGCGTCTTTGTAATCTCCCCACACTATTTTATTTTATCTTTTGTCTTTCTCTTCATTCCCTTCTTCCTGACATCACTCACCGATAGCTCTGCCACCATATGGTCCTGAGGACACATTTGCGGGGGGGACATGGGAGGGGGGGGTCTAGCTTAAATGCAGATTCCTGGGTGCTCTCTCCCTCCCTCCTACCCTGTAGACTCAGACTCTGGGTGGTGGAGCCTGGGGGCCGCACCCACAGGGAGCTTGACGCCTCAGCAGCCGCCCCCCCTCTCACCCCCTGGTTTTTCATTGTTCATTTCGCTCCCAGGAGCTGGCCTGGCTGAGGACGAGGATGGAGCGGAATCGATAATGTGTGACTAAACCCGAGGCCCAAATGAGGTATGAGGCGCCGCAGGCTCCGTCTCCCCAGCCCGGAGCGGCCCCCCACCCCCTGCCCCCAGCGCGAAGCAGCGGCAGGAAGCGAGCCTGGTCCCCGCGCCGCAATCATCAGCCTCATTAATGCTCCTGGTTTCCAGGCAGCGACTGTGCTGGGAGGCGGGAGGGGAATGAGGCTCATTTTGTGCTGCGGGTGAGTCACTCTGGCTCATCCTCCAGCAGCGATTGCAGATCAGGCGGGCTGAGTGGGAATGGGGGTGCGGGGGGGCCTGGGGAGCCTGGCCAGCCGTGTCTGGGGGAGACGCAGGTCCCATGTCCGATGAGCAGGTGCCGGGCAGGGTCAGGGGTGAGAGAGGACTGTGTGGGACAAGGCAGTCTTTTTTTTTTTTTTTTAATTATATTTTATTGATTTTTCACAGAGAGGAAGGGAGAGGGAGAGAGAACTAGAAACATCCACCAGCTGCCTCCTGCACACTCCCCACTGGGGACGTGCCCGCAACCAAGGTACAGGCCCTTGACCGGAATCGAACCCCAGGACCCTTCAGTCCACAGACCGACGCTCTGTCCACTGAGCCAAAATGGTTTTGGCAAAGGCAGTCTTTCTTGGCCACCTCCCATCCCCTCCTCCCCATCTGTCTGTCCGTACTTCCTAGCAAGGTGCTGAATCACCCCCCCGCCCCCCAAAGAGACCGTCGGCACCTGGATGCTTGTCTCAGGATCTGTTCCTGGGGGCCCTCCACGCTCAGACATTCCCCCTCCGCCCGCCGGTTTGTCAGCATGTGTGGAGGGCTAGGCGCCAGGCCCCGGTCCAAGCCTTGGCGGGATGCGGCCTTGCTGCTCATCACAATAGCATCCCTTTTATTTTATTTTTTAAATATATTTTATTGATTTTTACAGAGAGGAAGGGAGAGGGATAGAAAGTCAGAAACATCCCTCAGCTGCCTCCTGCACACCTCCCACTGGGGATGTGCCCGTAGCCAAGGTACACGCCCTTGACCAGAATGGAACCTGGGACCCTTCAGTCTGCAGGCCGACGCTCCATCCACTGAGCCACACCGGTTTCGGCTAGCATCCCTTTTAGAGGGAAGGAACTGAGGCTTTGAGGAGATCCACAGCCCGGTTGGCCGTGTGTGGCTCAGGGGTAGAGCGTTGACCTAGAAACCAGGAGGTCAGGGTTCTATTCCTGGTCGGGGGCACACCGGGGTTGCGGGCTCCATCTCCAGGGAGAGGCGTGCAGGAGGCAGCCGATCCATGATTCTTTCTCTCATCATGGATGTTTATGTTTCTCTCTCACTCTCCCTTCCTCTCTGAAATCAATAAAAATGTTTTTTTAAAGAAACAAACCCACAACAGCCCTGGCCTGTGTAACTTAGAGGACAGAGTGTCAGCCTGCAGACAGAAAGGTCCCGGGCTCAATTCCGGTCAAGGGCATGTACCTTGGCTGCGGGCACATCCCCAGTGGGGGTGTGTGCAGGAGGCAGCTGACCGATGGTTTTCTCTCATCGATGTTTCCAACTCTCTACCCTTCTCCCTTCCTCTGTGTAAAAAACACCAATAAAATATATTTAGAAAATAAAAAGTAGGGGGGGAGGAAAACATATGCACTACTATTAAATATAAGTTATATTGTAAATAAAAAATAAAAAATAAAAAAGATATAGGGTAACAGATAGGATAAGAAAAAAAAAGAAAGAAAAAAAAAGAAAATAAAGAGTAAAAATAAATTTAAAAAAACCCCACAACAATATGTTTTATGTCCTGAATATCTAAATAACTATGTGAATATAACCTTTTGGCCTTTCTATACTCATAATGGTGGTTTACTGTCAGGGAAAAGAAATTAAAATAAAACAAAAAAAATTTTTTTTAAAGACAACCTTTTGGGATAAAAATTGCTGGGAGCAATCCCTCACAGAGCCCAACAGTCCGCTTTAGCATGTTGATCAGCTCCTGCGCTTCGTGTCGAGCAGGAATAATCAATGTTGCTTACCAACAAGATTAATGAGTCTCCCCTCGCCAGATGTTTAGCTGAGGGAAAAAAAGAGTAGCTGCCTGCACCGTTTTTTTTTTTTTTTTGTCTTTTCTGCACCATTTTAAATATCTCACTTCACCGATGTACTGCGTGCATTAAAAGTGTGTGTGTGTGTGTGTGTGTGTGTGTGTGTGTGTGTGTGTGTGTGTATTTGGTCCGAGTCCCCGGGAGAATGGGAGCGACGCGTGTTCAGAACGGCACCACACACACAAAGGCGGGGCGGGACGTGGGAGGCCGGGAGGCTGCGCTGGTCGCCGGGCAGCGTTTCCAAGGGCGGGCGGCCACGGCTGGGCGCGGGGTGTCTTCCGAGCAGCTGGCCGCGCAGGGAGCTCTCCGTCCGCCCTCCCGCTGGGCGCGGGCAGCACAAAGAGACCGCCGCGGCCAAGGTCGACGCATAATTTGATGGGACTTCCAGGTTGCGGTTTCTTTCTCTTTTTATCGTTTTTACTTTATTATTTTTTTTTTTTCTCTTGAATGCCTTTCTGAGGCAGCAGCCTCGGCTATGGGCGCCTTCAGTGAAAGTGCCGGGTTGGAGGATCGTGGGCGGGAGGGGACTGAGAGCCTCCTCGGCTCCGAGTCTCAATTCCAGGCCGCCTCGGGCTCGCCTGATGCCGGGGAGGCGGTGGCCGGAGCTCACGGCCAGCTGCGGTTTCCTGGTTTCCTGCAGGGAATGTGTCTGCCAGTCCCCCCGCCCGCCGCGGCCACAGACACGGTGTGTCCCCGCGCGGCTCTGCTCGCGCAGCCGGAGAGTGGAAACAGCCGCTGTGAGCTCGCTCATCCGACACTTTCCTGGCCACCGAGACGCGTGCTGGGGGCACACAGCCAGGCCAGGCGGCCAGGGGAGCCTGTGTCTGCAGGTACCTGCTGGGGGGGGGGGGGGGGGGGGACGGGGGAGGTACTGGGACGTGTCCCTGGGGCCTCCAGGCGTGAAGGAGGCCCACGGCCCGGGCAGCTGTGAGGCTTACACTTCTGTAGTCCACACGCGTTCAGAAACACCGATGGTCGCCGAAACCGGTGTGGCTCTGGATAGAGAGAGCGTCGGCCTGCGGACTGAAGGGTCCCAGGTTCGATTCCGCTCAAGGGCATGTACCTTGGCTGGGGGCACATCCTCGATGCTTCTCTCATCGATGTCTCTAACTTTCTATCTCTTTCCCTTTTTCTCTGTAAAAAATTAATTACAAAAATATTTTTAAACAAAAAAAAAGAAACACTGTGGGTCTCACCGAAGGGAGGGGAAAGAAGTGGATGCTGAGACCTCAGAGAGGCCAGCATGGCTAAGGGTGTCTCGAGAGCAGTAGCCATAAGGCAGCCCTCCTGACTCCCAGGTCCCTGTTCGTCCCCTCGGAAGGCGCCCCGTCTCAGCGAGGGCTGGGATGCAGGACAAGGCCAACGGTTGGATTTTGTTTTATTTTATTTTTGTGAATTCTCACCCGAGGATGCTTTCCCACTAATACTTAGAGACCAGCAGGAAGGGGGGGCAGAGAGACAGAGGGGAGGGGGAGAGAGAGAGATAGAGAGAGAGACGAACGCGGATGTGAGAGAGACATATCGATGGGTGGCCCAGTCGGGGCTGGGGATCGAGCCTGCCGCACCGAGGAATGTGCCCTTGCCTGGAATCGAACCCAGGATCGACACTACCCACGGAGCAGCACCGCCAGGGCCAGCAGGTCACTGTGAGCCATGTTGAGTGGGAGGTGCCGGTGGATCCCACGGGGCCTGACCTTTTTTATTTTCATTGTAAACATATTTTAGTGGGTTTTTTTGTTTTGTTTTGTTTTGTTTTGTTTTTTTAGAGAGAGGGATAGAAAGTCAGAAACATGATGAGAAAGAAACATGGATCAGCTGCCTCCTGCACACACACACACACACACACACACACACACACACCCCACCGGGGATGTGCCCGCAAGCAAGGTACAGTGCCCTTGACTGGAATCAAACCCGGGACCCTTCAGTCTGCTGGCCGACGCTCTGTCCGCTGAGCCACCCGGCCAGGGTGGGATTCAAGTCTGGAGAAGACTCCCCGTACTCCACCAAAAAGAACAGAGCGCTTAGCTGTGGAGAGGAAGGAGGGGGCTCACCCCGTGAGGTGGGAGGTGGGGGCATGCAGGGGGAGGCAGGTGGGTGGGAGGAAGGCAGAGGGGTGAGGTTCGTGCCTGAGCGATGACGGGGATCGGAGATGGCACTGTAGCTATTGCCAAGCGCTAACATTTACAGAGGGCTCATCATATGCCAGGCAACGTTCGTCACGGAGCTAATTTAGCTTCAACAGTCTTTTTTTAAATATATTTTTTAATTGATTGTGGAGAGGAAGGGAGAGGGAGAAATAGAAACATCAGTGATGAGAGAGTCACTCCTGCACACTCCCCACGGGGGATGAAAGCTGCAACCTGGGCCTGTGCCCTGGACCACGATCGAACCCGGGATTGGACTCTGGTCCCAGGGCCGACGCTCCATTCCCTGAGCCAAATCAGCCAGGGCTCACGATTTATCTGACCTTCGGGAGTGATAGGCAATAAAAAAAAAAATTGTTGTTGTTTTTTTTTTTTCATCTTGATTCACCAGTTGTGACTCATATAGACAAGGAATCTTGAGCACTGAAAGAGTCCTGTCAAAATAAAAACAACTTCACCAGCAATTTGAGGCAAAATGTTTAATTGAAAAGAGTGTGTATGAGAAGGTATATGTCAGTGAAATCTCCCATAACCACTGAAATGTTGGGTTATTCAAAAACGTGTCCAGTTTTATAGGTGAAACTTCCTCTAGGGCTGAGTTGAGGATAGTGAGAGAGATTGCCAATCTTTTATTGTTTCCCCAAAGCCTGGCACAATTCTGGATTAATAGTAAAAGTTAATATTGCTACTAATTTCTCCCAGCAACGAAACCGGTTTGGCTCAGTGGATGGAGCGTCGGCCTTCGGACTGAAGGGTCCCAGGTCCGATTCGGTCCCAGGTCCGATTCTGGTCAAGGGCATGTGCCCTGGCTGAGGGCACATCCCCCGTGGGGGGTGTGCAGGAGGCGGCTGATGGATGTTTCTCTCTCAGCGATGTTTCTGACTTTCTATCCCTCTCCCTTCCTCTCTGTAAAAAAATCAATAAAACATATTTTAAAAAATAGTAAAGTTCAAAGCTTGTTAGAGGAATTAATGCATTATGCAAAAAAAAAATCAAACTGCTTTCTTACATGGCAATGAGGCAATTATTAGAACACCTGGGTTTCATTTGGACTAGAAGTGTAAAAACCTTAGTGCTTTGCAGATACTATAGTGTTTTTCTGGGAAAACATTCATGAAGAACAATATGTGTCTAATTTGGGAGAAAAATTTTATTCATAAAAACTGCTATATATACATATGTATATTTACATTATATATAGAGAAATATGGAACGCTATTAGCCTGGTAAGAATTCCTGACAACATTCATGCTGCTAATTTCTCCCAGCAACGTTTTTAAGTTTGAATATGGATAAGGCCAAGAACACAGGGGTTCTTGCCTCGTCTGACACTGGCATCAGTCGAGAACACCTATTTAATATTCATGAGTTAAAAGGGCTGGGGGTGCCGAAACCGGTTTGGCTCGGGGGATACAGCATCAGCCTGTGGACTGAAAGGTCCCAGATTCGATTCTGGTCAAGGGCATGTGCCTTGGTTGCCGGCACATCCCCAGTGTGGGGTGTGCAGGAGGCGGCTGATGGATGTTTCTCTCATCATTGTTTCTTTCTGTCCCTCTCCCTTCCTCTCTGTAAAAAGTCAATAAAATATATATATATATATATATTTAAAAAATAAATAAAGGATTGGGGGTAATTTCTCCAGATCCCAAGAGCAGTTTTACTGATTTTCAGGCAACTCTTTTGGAATTCTGGTATCTCTGCCACATTTTGATATACCAGGTTATGAAATTACATTTTATCTATCCACACAACTGTTGCTTGAGAGGAAGAACAAATGTATCGTCACATGCTAGATACTGTAGCAACATGTTGCTTCAATTACTCAAAAGTCTTTAAAGATTTTCATTCTCATTTGCTTATTTTGATTATCTGTAAAGATAAGTCCTTAAAAGGCTGTAATTTTAATTAAACTTTTCCATAAAATATTAGTGCAATTAGTTTCCAAAATGAGCCTCTGTAATGAGGGGAAATGATAGAATAAGGAACTGAGTCAAAATTGTACATGATCTAATAGCATCACTTATCATTAGCGGTCTAGAATAATTTCAATTCCTCTAGCTTGTTGGTTTTTTTTTTTTATAATAGGTTGTGCGTTTCTTTTGTGGTTTTTTTTTTTTTTTTTTTTTTTTTTGCTGTTTGTTTCATTAATCCTCACACAAGGATATATTTCTTCCCATTTACTTTTGGAGAGAGTGGGAGGGGAGAGATGGGAAACACGGATGTGAGAGAGACACGCCCACTGGTTGCCTCTGGCGTGAGGTGCCCACCCCTGGCAGACTGGGGCCAGGAATGGAGCTTGTAACGGAGGTCTGGGGTGTCCTTGAGCAGGCAGTGAACCCGGGACCCTTCAGCCTGCAGGTTGATGCTGGCTCCCTTTACCCACAGAGCCAAACCAGCTAGACCTGTGGTCGGCAAACTTCGGCTCGAGAGCCACATGTAAGCTCTTTGGCACCTTGAGTGTGGCTCTTCCACAAAACACCACGGCCTGGGCAAGTCTGTTTTGAAGACGTTTAAGTTTTAAAAAATGTGGCTCTTAGAAGAAATTTCAATCGTACTGTTGGTATTTGGCTCTGCTGACTAATGAATTTGCCAACCACTGGGCTAGGGCATAATTAAAATTTTTTTAAATTTATTTTTTAAAATATATTTTATTGACTTTTTACAGAGATGAAGGGAGAGGGATAGAGAGCCAGAAACATCCATGAGAGAGAAACATCGATCCGCTGCCTCCTGCACACCCTCCACTGGGGATGTGCCTGAAACCAAGGTACATGCCCTTGACCGATACCTGGACCCTTCAGTCCTCAGGCTCTTATCTACTGAGCAAAACCGGTTTCGGCAGTTAAGTTTTTTTTTTTTTTTTAAATAGTTGGCTATAATAGGGGAGCTACTATATAAAAACGAAACATATTCTAGGAATCACAGCTAAACACATTGTTAGCGATGCTTGTCCAAAGTTTGAACACCAGGAATTTTACGCATTTTATCAGCAAAGTTGTTAGATGTTCAGACAAGGAATGGTGGGGGATTCCATTCCAGCTTTTTTTTTTTAATATATTTTATTGATTTTTCACAGAGAGGAAGAGAGAGGGATAGAAAGTCAGAAACATTGATGAGAGAGAAACATCGATCAGCCGCCTCTTGCACACCCGCTGCTGGGGATGTGCCAGCAGCCACGGTACATGCCCTTGGCCGGAATTGAACCTGGGACCTTTCAGTCCGCAGGCCGACGCTCTATCCACTGAGCCAAACCGGCTTTGGCTCCATTCCAGCTTTGATGGTAAATATGGCAGAATGCACCGTAAAGGAAATAAATCATATCTAATAAAAGAGTAATATGCCGATTGACCATCACTCCAACACACAAGAGGGCTGCCCCCATGTGGTCAAAGATCCTGCCCCCATGTGGACACAAGATGGCCACCACAAGATGGTCAGCAGGGGAGGGCAATGGGAGGTTCCAGGCCTGCAAGGGAGGGCAGTTGTGGGCCATCAGACAAGCAGGGGAGGGCAGTTGGGAGGGAACAGGCCTGCAAGGAAGGGCAGTTGGGGGCAATCAAGCCTGCAGGGGAGGACAGTTAGAGGTGACCAGGCCAGCAGAGGAGGGAAGTTGGGGGCAAACAGGCTGGTAGGAAAGCAGTTAGACATCAATTAGGCTGGCAGGGTAGCGGTTAGCGGGCAAGCAGGGATGCAGACAGGTGAGCAGTTGGGAGTCAGTAGTCCTGGATTGTGAGAAGGATGTCTGACTGCCCGTTTAGGCCTGAATCAGGCCTAAACGGGCAGTCAGACATCCCTCGAGGGACATCCCTCTGAGCCTCTGGAGAGGGTGCAGGCTGGGTTGAGGGACATCCCCCGCCTCCCATGCACGAATTTCATGCACTGGGCCTCTTGCAAATAAATAAAATGAGGATGTTGGGCCTGGCTGGTGTGGCTCAGTGGCTGTACTTTGACCTATGCACCAGGTCACCTGTCGGTCCCACTTCCGGTTGGGGCACATCCCCCGGTTCGCCATCCTCCCCAAGAGGTGGGCTCGCAGGAGGCAGCCCAGCTGCGCCCATCCATGATAATTCTCTCAGCATGGACGTTTCTGTGTCTCTCTGAAATAATAATAAAAAAAGTATTTTAAAAAAGTGAAAGGGATTTCCATGGGTTTGTCATTCGGATCAGAATGTAGCCTCCCTGCCAGCGGGGTCGACGGGAAGGCCGCGGCCCCTGGGGCAGAACCTCCTGAAGGTCAGGCCTTCAGGGAGCGGCTCTCCCTTTTGTCCAGGGGACACCACGTGTTGGCAGGAGCCTCCAGCGATGACCTTGGGCCCCTGGACTCGGGGGCCCGGGCTCTGGGGCCGCCTCGGCCTCGTTGACCGAGGCCGCGGGGAGGGGGAGGGCGGGGTGCCGTGGGGGTCGGAAACCTTGCGTGTCCCCTCTGCTCCCTTGTCCTCGTCCCCCCAATAAAACGGGGGGCGGGTTAGGTCGAACAAAGAGGGGGGCTTTATCCACATTCTCGGAGTGGGCATGTCTCCACGGCGCGCTCCCTTCTCTCTGTCGGACCACGCGCAGCACAAGCAGCCAAGAAGCACAACCCCCCCCTCCACCCCGGCCCCAAGATGGCGGACGGACCCTGGTGGGCGACCCGGGGCGCGCGCGCCGCCTGAGCCCCTTCCCCTTCCCAGTGGCCCCTGCGCCGGCGACGCTGGCCCAGCGGCGAAGGAGGGGGCGTGACCGAGCGCGCGCGGCGTCGCGGCGTCGCCGCTGCGTCGCCGCGTCCCCCGCCCGAAAGCCTTCCTCAGGCCCCGTGGCGCGCGCGCGCGCGCGCGGTGCTTGTCGGGATACTCGGAGCTGCCCCGTCAGTCCTCCCGGCTCGGGCCCCGCGGCCGCGCGATCCGCGTTGTCCCCAAGATGGTGGCGCTGAGCTCCTGAGGGAGGCGGCCGAGTCTGAGCGGCTTCCCCCCCACCCCCTCCGTTCCCTCTTCCTTTCACCGCCCCACATCTCCCCGCCTCCGGGCCGGAAGCTCGCCACGCCGCCCTCCTCGGCCTCGCGCCTCCCACCCTCCCTCGCTCCGCCGTCGCCGCCGCCGCCCCCGCTCGTGCGTCACCTCTGCCGACCCGGCGTGCGCTCACGGCCGCGGGCGGCGGCGCCTCCCCTCGGCTCCTCCTCGGGGCCGCGCTCGTAGCAGAGCTCGCAAGCCCCAGCCGCGCCAGGCGGGCCCCGCAGCCCCCGGTGTGGACAGGCGCAGCGTCGGAAGGGTGAGCGGCTGGCCACCGGCTCGGGCTGTGGTGCGGCCTCGGCGCCCGGCTTTCCCGGCCTCGGTCTCCGGTGAGGGGAGCGCGGGTCCCGCATGAGCGCGGGCGGCGGCGGCAGCGACCGGGGAACGAGGCGGCGGCGGCCGGAGGCGGCGGGCGAGGGCGACCACGGCCAGCGAGGCGGCCGCAGCGGCGAGGACAGGGCCGCAGCCCCGGCGCGGGGGCGACCACAGGTCAGCGTGGCCGGGACGTCGGGCGGGCGGCTCCCCGGGTCCCCGCTGTCGTCGCCCCCTGGGGACGCCCTTTTCCGGGGCCGCTTCGGCGAGGCCCACCCACCCCCAGGGCGAGGGTTTGGGGCGCGTGGTCCGGGGGACCGCGGCTGCTGCTGCCGTAACTGTCAGCGTCGGGGAGCGGCGGAGAGAGGATGGGGGTGCCCAGGTGGGGGTGGCCCCGACGGGAGCCGCGTTCGCCGACCCCTCCCCCCGCCCCGGGCCCAGCCAGGGGAGGGCCTGCCTCTCCCGGCCAAGGGCAAAGCTCGCTCTTTTCTGGGTGTTTCCTGGGTCGGCGGCGTGTGGGGCGGGGGGAGCATGAAGACGTGTGCTTTGGGGTGGGTTGGGGCTTTTTTGTGTGTCTTTCTCTTTTTTTGTTTCTTTTGGGCGTGACGGGTTGAAGAAGGGAGCTCGGAAGGGAGCCTTACGTGAAAGGCAAGGGGCTGTGTATCCCGATTATTCGCGGATTTTTGGAGCGAAACGGGGGCGGGGGGCTGTTGCCGTCGGACCGGCTCGGTTCCGTGCAGACCCGCAAACTGTTGGTCTTTCTCCCACCCCCAACCCCCACTCCCGCTTTCAATTGAGAAAAATGGAAAGGACTCTCTCCCTCCTTGCACCTGGTATGAGTTTTTTGTTGATTTTTTTTGTTTTGTTCTTGGTGGTCAAGTCAGAACGGAACAGGGCCAAACGCTTTAGTCCTTGAAATGGTCCCGAGTTGCCGAACACAGGTGCGGTTTTGATGGAGCTGACAATCCTCGAAAGATGATTTTGCCCCTGAATTTATTTTATTTTATTTTATTTTATTTAAACACACACACGCGCATACGTCCTGAAGGGCCTGCTGAAAGGGCTGTCATCACAGGGTCTGTGTTGGGGGCGTCTTTGTTAAATGTTGGGGTGCTGGCGGACATGGGAGCTGGTAGCATCTATGAGCCTCTTGAAGTGACACCCCCCCCCCCCCAATTTTGAGTCTCCTTGCACTCTGCCTGCAAGCATTGAGAGAAGTGGCCAATGATTCCAGATTTCTTTTTTGGGGGTGCAAGGGGAGTGGAAACAAGGGCTTGGAGTGGAAGCGACCTCAAGTTCCGGATAGGAGTGGGATTGCCAAAAAGTTAGGTACCAGCCACACGCGGTACCGAGTTGTGGAATTGTTGAAGGAGCTGGAGGAGGAGGGTGAAAAGGAAGCACCCTTTCTGAAGAGACGGGTTTGTAATGAGAATTTAGGAAGAAGAAGGGGGGGGGATAAAACAATAAAAAGAAGACGGTTTTGTCCTGGGTATTAAGTGGACATCACGCCGGAATTGGATCCTGCTTGTAAATCCGAGCCACTTACCACATTTTTAATGAAGGGAATGCAGTATTAATCAGGGGCGGCCGGGAGCCCTTTGAGAAAAGGAGTAATCACGACAAGACAGGAATGTGGAATAGTGACTGTGTTTGCAGACCTGGGATGTGAGCGGGGGCAGTCTGGCCGTGTCAATATTGACCGCCGGTGTGCTGGCCTGTGGGCATGCAGCCTCTGGACCGGGCAGTGTCCTGGGGGGGCAGCGGGACACAACACACGGGTCTGTGTTAGATCTCGGCTTGTACAGGGTTAACATGTAGAGACACTATACGTTAAGTACACATGCAGTTGTTCTCTTGCCCCTCCAAAAATGCTCTCTGGCCCCCAGCCTCCCAAAGGAAGACAAGTTGCTGTTTCTCTGGATGCACAGTCTGGGACAGTCCACAACCCAAGCACCTGAAATGATGTTTACAGTTTCTCCATTTCTTTTTTTCTTAAACAATGTCACAGTTTTTTGTTTCTTTTTAATTTTTACTGACTTCAGAGAGGGAAAAGGAGAGGGACATGGAAACATCAATGATGAGAAGAGGGTCATGGATCGGACGCCTCCTGCACACCCCCTACCAGGGATCGAGCCCACAACCCCGGGCACAAGCCCTGACCTGGAAGCGAACCATTGACCTCTTGGTTCATAGGCCGATGGACAACTGTAGCCCAGCTTAGCGGTTGAGCATCGGCCTATGAACCAGGAGGTCACTGGTTCGCTTCCAGGTCAGGGCTTGTGCCCGGGGTTGTGGGCTCGATCCCTGGTAGGGGGTGTGCAGGAGGGGTCCGATCCATGACCCTCTCTCATCATTGATGGTCCCATGTCTCTCTCCTTTTCCCTCTCTGAAGTCAGTAAAAGTATATATTTTGAACAAAATAAAATGATTGCTGGTTATGGTCTTCAGTGGTGTTTGTTTAAATCTAGGCCTGTGTGGGTTAAAATGTAGAAACATAAAGTACATGTGCAGCTGTTAAGAATTAGTTTTCTGATTTTTATGATTGAGGACAAATTTTCACTTGTGATTTCTCAAGTAAAATTTTTGGGGAAAGCTTTAGACGCTCACTTCATGATGCAGGACAGCAGAATTTTGGCTGATTTTGTTAGTCCCCTTCCCCCCCTGCAAATGTTAGGTTGAAATATAAAAATGAGACATTAGATGCAGGGGGAATAGCTTGGGAATTAAATCTTGTTTTTTTTTAAAAATATATTTTATTGATTTTTTTTTTTTTTTTACAGAGAGGAAAGGAGAGAGTTAGAAACATCGATGAGAGAGATATCTATCTGCTGCCTCCTGCACACCCCCCACTGGGGATGTGCCCGCAACCAAGGCACGTGCCCTTGACCGGAATCCGAGCCTGGGACCTCTCCGTCCACAGGCTGATGATGCTCTATCCGCTGAGCCAAACCGGTTTTGGCTAGATCTTCTTTTTAATTCTGCCCTGACTCTGGTCGTGTGGCCCTTGACATGTGACTTTATCTTGAGGAGCCACAGGTGTTTTCACCTGTGAAATGGGACTGTGGGACGGATTCAGAGTTGCTGCGAGGAGTCAAGTATGGAAAGTGGCGAGCACAGGTGCACTTAATACACAGGATCACCCTCTGCAGCCTTCCAGCCCAGGCTTCCTGACGGAGCTCGCCGTCAGCGTAGGGGCTTCTAACACGTTATCCTGTGTCACCTTTCTGCCCTGCTGTGGACTCGCGCTCTGGGGCCAGGACTGCTCACAAGAGAGCATGTCACAGAGCGTGGGGGTGGAGGACTCTGTTCCCAGCAAATCACTCAGTGGTCAGACAACATGGACGCGGTCCCCCTGAGGTCCCTGAGCTGAGCTCCAGGGGCTGGGGCTACGAGACAGGTGCCAGGCCCTGTGCTTGGGAAGCTTCTCGCTGAGTGACTTTCCTCACACACCCCATCCCATAAGGGAGACTCGTTTTCCTGAGCCCTTCCCAGCCTGTGGCCCCAAACCTTCCATCCCTCCGCTGCCATCCTACAGAATTGGTTCTACCCCTTTCCTTTTTACTGTCTCACACAGGCCCGGTACTTCCTATCCTCACATCCTGGCCCCAGTTCTACCACCCAGTGTCTGGCACACTGTGTCTGTGTGTGTAAAATTAAAAAACAGTGAACAGCAGCGTGTGAATACTCGAATATTTTACGAGGTGCCATTGTCGTTCTGTCTTCGGATTATAGATTCGGCCAAGTTTTGAACCTGAGTCTCTGGGCCCGAGCTCAGGCCTCTGCGTCTCCGGGTGTGTGCTACCCGGAGGAGGAGGAGGAGCAGGTGGCCTGCCACATTGCTGGAGATGCTAGTCCCCTAGGCGCTCCTGCGAGGCAGCCTTCACAGGGTGCCTCCAGGGACCTCTTCTGACCATGACAGTCAGGGCAGAGATAGAGCTTTCTTTTCTCATCGAGGAAATGAGGTGAAATCACAGCAGCAGTGGTGTTACTCCAGAAACTTACATCCCATCTCCAAAGCGTGAGACGTGTGAAATGCTTCAAGATAGTATATGAGTGATTTTCAAATGAAATTGCTTATGAATAAATACATAAGTTTCTTTGCGAGCTTTCTTTCCCACTTAATGTCAGAAATGTCCCCTGTAGTGCTTCGTCTAAGTTGCCTTTAACAAGTAAATACCATTGTGGGTGACAAGTCGAGATTATTAAGGCCTCTCGGAGAATGAAATAAAGCTAGTGCTTTTTCTGTTAAATACTGCTATTTGCACGCAGCTGACAGTTGTCACTGTGGGGTTCTGAGCCTGGGGACTGAACTGGGAAGATTATGTGTAAGGTTTTAAGTGCCTCGGGGCCGCCACAGGTTCAGGGAACAAAAGCCCCAGCAGCTCATGTGGAGGTGTCAGGAGATCTGTGGGTCCGTCCTTCCTCCTCAGCACCCGCTGTGACAAGCAGGTCATTTAGCTCTCCGTCTTTGTTCTGTTCCTCTGTCATTCGAAGGTGTTGCTCTGTCTGTTTCAGAGGATTATGCTTTTCAAATGTGATCATTCTCGAAAAAATGGATTAAAATGGACATAATGACTTGCCCAAGAAAACAAGTTGGTTAGTGGGTAGACAGGGGATTGGAACCTTCATGTATTTTCATACTTTCTCCATCAACATTTTTACCCTCATATACAGATGTTTGGGGAAAATATTTAGTGTGAATTCTTTTAATTAAGAAATTTCACTTATTCACTGTAAAGAGAGGAGAGGGAGAGATCGGTTTGTTGTTCCACTTATTTATGCATCATTGGTTGATTCTTGTCTGTGCCCTGACCTGCAACCTTGATGTGTCAGAAAGATGCGATGCTCTAACCAACTGAGCTACCTGGCCAGGGCAAATATATTTTAAATTTGGAAGTTACATTTGAAATAAACAACGGATCTGAATAGTTGGTGATGCATTATGCGGTGTTATTAACCCAGAGTCAGATCCCCTCTGGGATCTGCTTTATTTTTTACCTCTCCTGGTTATTTGGTAAATGGCAGGTGAATCATAAGGCTGGCCTGGGAGGAGAAAGATTTTGGAGATGTAGAAGCTATGAGATAAGATTACTTCAGAGGTGCACTTGGAAATTTGCTGGAATCTCACACACGGCATGGTGTGTAGACCACAGAAGACAATCGTTCGTATGTGAGACTTTGTTGATGAGGGGCAATACCTGTGTGCAAAGACAAGCATGCAGGTTGCGTACACGCCCCGAGTGACACAGCAGCATGAAACCTCCCTTCAGTGAAACGTGTGGCTGCCCACTGCGGGGGTGGGGGGTGGGGGTGGGGGCTGGGGTGGGCGACTCCGAGCAGCTCACTGTGTTCCAGAAGTTGTTCTTTTGTGCCTTCCAGACCCATCAAGGTTAGTCAAGCACAGAGATCGATTCCTTTAGGGTGCAGAAATAAAGCCTGGGAGATCTTTTGACCTGCTCTTTGTGCTGGGCAGGCTTCTAGCTCTTTTAGTTCTTAATGTGTGCCCATTGTAGGTGCTTTCAGTGGTTCACGGGGTCCCTTCCCACATCCGGACAGAGGTGCTCTCCGAGCCTCTGACCCATCCTGCTCAGCCTGCCTCTCCAGTGGGAGACGGTGGTCTTAGAATGGCCCTCGGGGACTGCGGCCACCATCCTGACTCATAATGCTTTTATATGTATTTAGAAATATTTTTATTGATTGCAGAGATGAAGGTAAAAGGGAAAGAGAAATAATAATGAGAGAGAATTATTGATTGGCTGCCTCTTGTATGCCCCCTGCTGGGATGGAGCCTGCAACCCTGGACCCTTCACTCTGCAGACGGACACTCTGTCCACTGAGCAGACCCGGCCAGGGCTGTTTTTATATTCTCTGTGATGAAGAATGTGTTCTGAATTCCCCATATACAGACCTGATAGCAGCCATGTGCGTCTGCTTAGGTATGGACAGGGTTTGCCACTTCCTGGGACCTCCTCCCTCTGAACCTGGTGTGGTTTTCCTCTGGCCGGTGGCTCGGGCGCTGTGGGCGCCACTGGAGGCCTGTCCTGCTGCCGTCAAACACGTCTCTCAGGCAGCGCCGCTGCCTCTTCGGAGGGAGGGGAGATGCCCACGGTGTCCCGGTGAGCAGTGGTCGTGGAGAAGCGAGGCCACGTCCAGCTTACAGCCACCTCAGCACCTTTTCTTAGGGTTTGAGTACATGTCAGTGTTGGTAATCTCACCGTGTGCCGTAAGTGAGGACGTTACATGTTTACCTTTGGCACATTTTTAAACTTCTTTAGGGAATTTAAAACATATTTGTCTCTTGGGCACCTGTGGTATGTGACATGTCCTAATGGGTAAACCCTATTTCACCAGAGATCAATTTCTCTCGTGGTTTTCTGGAGTGAGCTGATAACCTCTCATAGTCCATGTAGATAACAGGAACCAGACCGTCCAAGAGAAGTTTTCCTAATGACCCACAATGCTTCGTTCATATTTTAATTTCTTGAGCATTTTACTGTCAGTAACACATTTCTACAGACTGAATGTGTAAGTCCTCCAAAGTCCACACGTGAGGGTATGAGGAGGTGCAGCCTTTGGAGGGCGCTCAGGCCAGGAGAGTGGGTCCCATGAACTCTCAGGAATTCCTCTCAGGAATTCATACCCGGACCCAAGAGCAGAGAGCGCCCTCCCTCCTGCCACGTGAGGACCAGCCCGGGGCCTGTCTGCGAACGTGGCGCCAGAGCTGCGGGCGCCTCGAGGGGTGGTGGACGTGCAGCCTCCGAGCTGGAGGCAGGTTTGTGATGAGCCACCAGCCGGAACGGACTGGGACACCCGTGTGTCAGCACCGGAGGGAAAAATGGGAGATTACACGGGTAACTAGATTTCAGCATTTCAGTCAGATCATTACATATTTCTGTGCCTTTAATTATAGCCCAGGGTACTGTATGTCACGTTATCTTTAGAACGAAAAAGTAAAACCTGTAGTCTCACCCCCCCCCCCCCAAAAAAAAAAAACAACCATTTCCATGCAGGGAGCGTGAACTTTGACATAGGTGGACCTCAGCTGCAGGGTGGCTCCGTCACTTAGCTCAGCTCAAGTCTAGAAACACATAACCGTCTGGCAAATACCAGTGTCTGTGTCAGTCAGATACATGGAGCTGTTTTCCTTTTATTGAGGGGGGCTGTTCACAAAAACCAGGCCAGGCCATACGTTCGGTAGTTTCTAGCTTTATTGAGATACAGTTTGCATACCATAAAGTTCACCCTTTTAAAGTGTGCCTCTCTCTGGGTTTTAGTGTGTGCACTTCCATGACCGTCACTGCTATCTAATTTTAGGGTGTTTTCATCATCCCCAAAAGAAACCCTGTACAACCCGTAGCCGTTCCCGTTTTCCCGTCTCCCAGCGCCTGGCAGCCACTAATCTTCCTTCCTCCGGGGATCTGCCTGTTCTGGACGTCGTGTGTAATGGAGCCATAAAGCCTGTGTTCTTTTGACTTAGCATCGTGTTTTCTTCCAGGGGCACTCATGTCAGAGCATTTAACATCACTTCATTCCTTTTCGTGGCTGAGTACACGCAACTGTTTGGATTGTTTCCACTTTTGGGTTATTAATTTTGTTATTATTCCAAAGTGGCTGCACTATTTTATAGTTGTGTCTGCAATGTATGAGGGTTCTTTCTGACTTCTCTGCTTCCCTGCTAAAACTTATCCCTTTTATTTTTTAGATTATTTTTATTGAATTTGTTGATTAATAAAATGATGTAGGTTTCAAATGTACAATTCAATAGTACCATGGTCAGCAAACTGCAGCTCACAAACCACATGTGGCTCTTTGGACCCTTGAGTGTGGCTCTTCTACAAATTACCACGGCCTGGGCGAGTCTATTTTGAAGAAGTGGCATTAGAAGAAGTTTAAGTTTAAAAAGTTTGGCTCTCAAAAGAAATTTCAGTCATTGTACTGTTGATATTTGGCTCTGTTGACGAATGAATTTGCAGAACACTGCTATAGTGTATCATTTGTATATGGTATTGTGTATTCACCATCCCAAGTCAAGTCTTCCCTTCACCTCCTTCTACATGCCCTTGACCCCTGTCCCTTTTATTTTAACCATTTGTGTGGGTGTGAAAGTATCTCTGTCGTTTTATATGCATTTGCTTAATGACTGATGGTGATGTCATTTTATGTGTTGACAGTACTCAAAATCTTTTGCTGTTGTTAAATTGAGTTGTTTTTTTAAATCTTGGGTTTTAAGTGTTGTTTACTAGTATGTTGTAGACATAAATGCCTTGTCAAGTAATATGATTTCCAAATATCCCTTCCCATTCTATAGGTTGCCTTTGTACTTGCATGAGTTGTGTGCTTTGAAGTGCATGAGCTGTTAGTTTTGTGCTGTGACGTGAGGTAGGGCGCCAGCTTCATCCTCTTAGGGAGACCCACTTCTTCCAGCTCCAGGGTTTGAGAGGCTGTGCTCACCCGTGGGGTGGTCGTGCCCTTGTGGAAAAGCATTTGCCCGTAAGTGCAAGAATGCATTTCTGGACTCTTTTCCACTGATTTCTGTGTCTGTTCTTCAGCCACTGACATAACTGTCTCTACTACTATATATTTGTAGTAAGTTTTTAAATTGGTAAAGGCGAATATTACAACTTTGTTCTTATTTTTCAATTTTTGGGATTTCTTTGTGAATTTCAAGGTTTGCTTGTTTTTCTGCAAGATTGGGTGGCATGTTGAATTGGTAGATTTAAGGAGTATTGCTACCTTAATTTTATGTCTTGATCCATGACCGTGGGATGTCTTTGCATTTATTTAAAAAATTTTTTGTTTTATAATGTACATTTCTCAACACTTTTGTTCAACATAAATATAAATATATTTATTTCTAAGCATTTTATTTTTAAAGTCATTGCTAATGGAACTGTTTATTTCATTTTCAGATTGTTCATTGCTTGTGTATACCTTTCTGTCTTGAATTTGTATCAGGTTACAGAAGATCTCTGTGTTCCGTGTGGGTGGCTGTGTGTGCGTCTACCCGGTAGCTGTGGCAGATGCATGTTGTGCACCTGCTGTGTCATAGGCGGTTTTCTAGGTGCCAGTGCACAAAGCCCACCCAGGCCCGTTTCCATGGACTCGTACTTGGTGGGGAAAGAGGTGTTATACACACGTTGTGTAAAACATATGGTATGTTGCATAGTGTTTTTAAGGAGAAAAATATGGAAATGGATATGAAGTGTTTATGGATGGGGAGGGTATGTGTGCACATTTTAGGGTGGCCGGAGGAAAACTCACTGAGGTGGTGACTTGAGTGAATAACTGAAGGAGCGGGCAGTCAGCAGTGAGGAAGCTTTCGGCAGAGAGTTAGGAGTTGGGAGGCCCCTGGAGTGTCTCCGGGGAGTGTCTGGTGTGAGGACAGCGAGCGAGGTGGCTTTTGGGAAGGAAGTAGAGTCAGAGAATGGGGGGTTTAGATCATGTGGTCATAATGAGTTTGATTTTTACCTTTGAGTCAAGTGGGGAGCCATTGAAGGGAGGAGTGAAAGGTGTGACTTACAATTGGCTGCCAGGTTGGCCTCAGGTAATGTGACAGTCAGATTGTGCGGACATCTTTGGAAAACAGCTGCCACATGGACCATTCCATGAGTCTGACAGATGCATACACCTTTGCAGTACAAACCCTACCGGGTTACAGACTCTCCCTTCCTAGTTCCTGCCCCCCTAATATTTTTGAGGTTCATCCATGTTAATGCTGTGTCAGCAGTGTGTACCTTCTGTGAAGGGACATGTGGGCGGTTGCAGTGCTTGGCGTTCGGAGTAAAGCTGCAGGGAACAGTGTGAAAGTTGGTTATGTGTTTGGGAATGCTGTCGTTCGGTTATAGGACAGTTCTGACATGTGTGCGGGTGGCCCCCCCAAACCTGTTCCTGTTTTACACGCCATCCTGGTTGGCATTGGGGCTGTCCGTCTTTCTGAAGTGGCCTGGTGGTCCATGTATATTTCAGTTTGAGGGGTGTTTCCACTGGGAAGATAATTCTAGGTTTACTTGTTTTTCTTTGAGCATTTGTTTTTGAGGAAAAGCTATACTTTTCCTTTAGTAAAAAGCCACTCTGTCCGTCCACCCCCCCCCCCCCCCCCCCGCCGCCACCTTTTAAAAAAGATTTTCTTTTTATCACTGGTTTTGTGATTATCCTGATAAGGATTTGTTGAGTTCATTCCTTTTTAAAAAAAAAAAAATCTGCGAGCTTGCTTTCATCAGATTTGGAAAAGTGTCAATCATTATGTCTTCACACATACGTCCCTCCTCCTGTGCTGTCTCCGTGGAGCGTCAGTTACATGTGCTGGACCTCTGACGCTGTCCCTGGCCGTGGGCAGGTGGTTTGGTCGTTTTCTGTCTGCGCTGCATTTCGCTTTGTCTGCTCTCTCACTGCTCTTTTTTCCTGTGGTGACCACTTTCAGGTATTTTAGTTTGTATTTCTTTTGATTGGTTTTTTCACTTGATTTGCTTTAAGGTTTTCTCTTTATTCATTTGATGTTCCTTTGAGTCCTTGAGCGTGTTTATAGTAATTTGAAAGTCCTTGTCTCCTGATTCCATCTTTCATTTCAGGATTTTTTATCGATTACTTTTTCTGATAGTTATGGGCCAAAATGTCATATTTGCATTTTTCGTAATTTCTGTTGTCTGGTGACTGGATTTTGTTTTGTTAGTGTCTGTCTGTTTTAGGTGCCAGCGCAGTGACTTCTGGTCAGCTTGATCCTTGCAAGGCTGTGTTAGGGTGTGTGGAGAAGGCTTTAGTTTGAGGTCACTAACTACTGGGGGGTGGGGGGATAGGGGGAGAGCTTAGTACTCTGCTGAATGCCCCCAGGGGTGGCCTATTGTCTTCACTCTGGTGGGAGGGGACTGTATGGGTCTCTCAAGGCCTCGGGCCTCTGAGATGGACAGCTGTCACCGTTGTCTGCCCTGGTGGAGGAGGTGGGAAGAGAGAGGACCAGCCCTGAGCTCTGGGTGCCAATAGGAGCCACGGGTGTGCCAGGTGTGCCAGCTGAGAGCCGTGGGCCTCAGCCTTCCTGCCCTCCTCGCTGTGGGTGTGTGTGGATGCTCATAAACATTATAAAGGATGACCTTGCTTTTGTAGTGAACAGCAGAAAAAAATGTTCTTTGAAAGTTTATCCAGTTGTCCGTGTAAAAGAAAACTGAGTGAGGTGTTTTCTATTTTAGGTTAAAACGCTGTAAGATCCTGATTTTAGAATCCACCAGCTCCTCAGAAGTTTGGCGAAATATGGTATGTTTCTATTTTTTTTTTTTTTTGGAATTCCAAATTGCACGTGTATGTGAATGTGTGGTTAGAGTAATGACACACGTGTTCAGCAGATTGGGGTGCCAGTCAGTTTTGGAGCATCGTGCTCAGCGCCAAGCCACAGTGCCAGCAGGTAGACTGCCCGAGGTGCCCACCTGGGCTCAGAGGTAGAAGAGGCCAGCGCGCTGTGCTGGGGAGAGAGAGGACAGCCTTGGCTGCTATGTCTGAGTTAAAAATAGCTCCCATTTGCTGAGACCTTACCGTGTGCGGCGCATGTTCTGAACGTCTGTATGTTCGTTCACCCCACGAAGCCTCTGACACAGGGACCGGGTATCTGGGTTCTGCCAACGAGGAAACAGGCTCAGAGAGATTAAGGCACTTGCCCAAGACGGCATAGCCCGCAGGGGGAGAGGGGAGGGGAGTGCAGCTGGCCCCGTGAGGAGGGAGGGGCTGGATGAGAAGACGCACTCCCAGCTCCAGGCTGCTCTGTGGCCGCCCCCCCCCCCCCCCCCCCCCCCCCCCCCCCCCCCAGCAAGAATGTCCAGGCTCGCAGTAGGAGACAGGGAGCTGTGACAGGAAAACCTGGGAAAGGGCGTGGTTTCCAGGGAGTCAGCATCCCATTCCTGAGGTCAGCCTTGCCCCCTCTGAATGTGCTGCCCCTGCTGATAGGCCGCAGAGGGGTGGGCTCCTGTCCCTGGGCTCCGGGCACCTGGCCTTTCTTCAGAGCGGGGGCTGGGTCCTTGCTGGGAACCCCCTCTGGCCTTCACTTGAAGGTGGGAACTGCCAGAACCCTTTCTGTCTCTCTCCTGATGGCCCATCTTCCCGAGTTGGCTTCTCAGATTTAGGGAAGTCGCCGAGGGAAGAACTGGTCCTGGACTGCAGCCAACTGACTGCGAGCACAGCAGGCGAGGCCAAGGAAGTGCTTCAGAGACCCGGGCTGGGAGGGGCACTGTCACCGAGCAGCAGGGGACTCCGGCAGGGACAGAGCTGGCACCTGGCGTGCTCCGTTTCTCTGGCAGGAAGTCGGCCAGGCCGCGGTGATGGTGTGTGAATATGCACACGCGTAACTGTTTCCCTAAGCATTGGGCTACCAGGATAGCTGTGCGACTGTCAGTCTCATTAGATGTTACCATAGTTGTGGGTCCCAGTCCGTACTGTAAATGTTGACTCATTTACCTGTTTCAGTGATGAGACTTGGTGTAGGAAAACGAAACAAGCCAGACAGTTCTAACCCGGGTGAAACGCCAGCAGGTCTGGCTTTAGTCCCAGCTACTAACCTAATGTCTTGGGCAAGTCCGTTAATCGCTCTGAGGCTGCTTGCTTGTTTGTTCTAAATTCTCACCCTCCTGTTTGCCCTGATTAGGTGAGAGCCGAAGTAAGTTGTCAGAGACTCAAACAAGATGCTGGTGCCCTTGCTTGTAAACTGGGAGGCCCCATAACAGTGCAGGGGGTGGTTGCCACGCTCTCCCGTGAAGAGCTCACTTAAGAAAAGTAAATTCTGGAAAACAGTCCTTAAACAGTGTCTGTAATTACTCCTCTGAGGAACGTCGCACTGACACCTAATTGGAAGCTTTGAAAATGACGTTTGAACAGTGAATGGGTGTGTGTGTTAAAGTGTTCTAACTAAAGATTTGTTTAATTTATTAGAGTTATTAAATCTACGCTCAGACCAAGTTAGCAGCTAGACTGGTGTGACAACCTGTTTTTAATCAGTGACTCAAAGCTGTGATCCCCTGATGTCAACGAATGGCCACAGCTTGTAAAAGGTAATTTCTGAACGTTATTTCACAGCCTCCGAGGCTGTCGTTGTGGAGTGACGTGGGCTGTAGCTACGGGGAGAGAATGTGTGGTTGGTAGGGAGGTCCTGCTAAGAAGAGTGGACCACAAACCCGATTTGCTTCTCCACTTGAAATCCTTTCTAGAGTATTTCATGTTCTTTTCTCCCCCAGACTTGTCTGTATGAATAAACAGGAAAATGCTTCTCAAAAATGTTATTAAACGTTTCATTTTGAACATTAAAAACTATGAAAAAGTTATTAATATGCATTTTAAAGTGTGCCTTTTCTGAGAGTTTTAACTGAACGTTTCTGGAAGTTTTAACAACTGTAATGAAACGAGTATACTTTTCTCTCCTAGAGAGTTTCAGTGGAGGTAGCAGCGTGTCTTGCAGGCTGGAGAAGCTGCACACAGTAGGGTTGCAAGTGAGCCTCCATGGGGATTTTCTATATTCAGATTAGTGGGTGGTTGGGGACCACATTTCTGCCATCCAAATCAAGACGTAAAAGTGACTCTTCCAAGCTTTATTTTTTGTTTTTTAATGTTCCCTGCTTATTGTTTGTTTTAAAGTTTAGTTTCTGATGTTATTCTAACAAACTGCAAGTTAAACGAGACAGTAGTGTTGTTTTTCCTTTGATTATCTCTCCTGATTGTGGTGACATCTCAAGCATTGTGTTGGATTCCGACTTTCAAAAACCTGGCAGCAAAGAACAGTCTGCAGGTATTAGATACTTCCTACTTTTGAGAGTTTGGAATCCTAACCTTGAGATACTTCTTGGTAAATTATTTAGAACACTGCTATAAAAAAATGACTAGAAATTTCATCAGATATGTTCTGCTACTCTCTGCTAGAAAGTATTTTTGCTAGTTGTGTGTATATTCACTTTTCTCTTGATAAAAGAACAATTTCCATGTTGAGTGAAAATAGCTTGTGTTAACCATGTACAAGAGACCTAGAATAGATCTGCTTTAGGTAGTCGTCTTTCAGTCTTTTTTAATATTTCATTTTTCTTTTAGACTGAATTGGTTTAAACCACTTGGTTTGACTATAATGGTTTTGAGTAGCTTGCTTTACCCTGTTAATATTACATGACAGTGTAGTCTATTTGCAATAGTTGGGGAATGTTTGATGCTATAATGTGCATAGTCTCGTGTTGAGGGATCAGGACGTGGGAAGTGGAATGTGGTTACATGTGACAATGTCTCTAACCTCTGTCCCTTGCAGACTCTCCACCTGGCGGCAGTCACACTGCGCTCCCAGGACTCGGACTTGCCTTCTCGCTGTGTCTTTCCCTTTTGCTGTCGTATTTTAATTTTCCCGTCACTGTTCTCATCCCCCCTCCTCTCCCTGTTAATTTGAAAGTTTTGCCACCTCCATGTTTGAAAGCTTCTAATCTGCCTCTCTTCCCTTAGTGCCAGCAGGTTTGTTTTTTGTTTTGCAAGCCTGCTCTGCCTCCTTACAGTATGACACCTGATGCTGGAGGGTCGCACTTTCAAAAATGAGTCAGCTGGCACATGGGGTTACCATCAGTTTTTAGCTCTTCTGTCTGAGAGATACCAGTTTGGAAGCAATCTGGGGGTATTACCCACAAGGCTGGTGGAGACCAGGTGTATCACCAAGGTGATTTGCTTGCTCCCCGGGGAGAGGGTGGAGTGAGACTTTTGCATTGTGTCACTGCCACGTCACTGCCACCTCCAGCACGTCCCGATTTCCAGTTCTGACAGAATTCTGCGTGAACTGCACATGTAAATACACTGCAGGGAAAATGTAAAACAAACACTTGAGCTGCTGGAGTCCCTTTTCCACCAAATCTTTCCCCAGAGAGACCTGTAGAGAGGGCTGATTTTGAAAGTCTGATAAAGAAATGAGTTTTTTAAATATTAGAAATATGCGTAACATTTATTCTTTTGTTGGTTGGCTTTGATTTTAAGATTCCTTTGTTGAAGTTGTTCAAAATTTGAAGTCTCAAGTCAGTGATAAATTCAGAAATCAAGTTCTTGTAATGTCATTGTGAACATTTAGCTTTTGAACTCTCAAATGGGTTTTATTTATTTTGAGAATTTCAAAGTGTTAGAAATCAGTGTTCTGTTGATCCACCTTTAGTATACACTGACTGATGCTGTCTGCAGCAGTGAGGAGGGTGGCGGGGGTTAATTTAACAGCGCAGGCAGGCAGGCAGGCAGGCAGGGCCGGGCAACATCGGGTCAGGCCCCAAGCTTAGAGTCTTAGGGATGTAATGACTCCCCGAGTAGCAGCAGTATCTTGTATATCTCAGCAAGGGGACATAGCGCAGCTGCTCCTGGATGCTCACTCCCCCGTGCTCATCACACAGAGCCTCCTGTGAGGCTGGGCCCCGGCGCCAGCACCGCCGGGCAGCATGGGCTGGCCCTGACCGGCCGTGGGCTGTGCACACCAGTGAGTGCCTGTGAGGTTGGGGATGACCACCTTGGCGGTAGAAAGTTCATATTGTGTGTTTTCACCAAAGTGTTTGACTTTGTAAATAACGAGGACATCCTGCTGGTTTATATGTCGGTATCTACAGTTTCCTTTCCGTAATAAAAAAAGGCACTGAGTTCTTAGTAGTCAGGCCTAAATAAATGTGTTGTATGGCAATCTGACCTGACCACTCTTTTCTCATGTTGAATTCCTTTTAAAACTGTTAACGATTAAGTGTTGTTTTCAACTTTGTCTCCCCAAATAACACCTGCCCCTTTGGAGCGCGGAGCGTTTTGCTGAGCTTTCCCCACTTGCGTCCACAGATCGCCAGGAGAACCGCAGTCTGACGACACTGAAGCCAGCCGAATGTAAGTGGGCGGCGGGGCCCCGCCTCTCGAGCTCTGGGTCGCTTTCCGGGCCTTCTCTCCGAAAGGAACCTCCCGCTCAGAGAGCAGTGCTTTAGGACAAACCGGGAGACAGGAACCCAGCCACTCCTTTCCTACCAAATAAACACCTCTCAACCGTGGTGCCGTGTCGCTGCACTTCTGCTGCTCAGTGGCAGCCGCACGCTCCTGCTCCCCTAGCGTTTGTGGGGGAATGAGAGCCATGCGGAGAGTTCAGTGTAACAGGCGTGGACACGTGCCTGCCGTGTGCCAGGCACACGGAGATGGTGGGGATTCGTTCCCAGCCTGCAACAGTGCATTCTCCTCTGTGGGCAGACAGAACAAGTGATTTCCGTCACTGTGGGGGAGGCCGCCAAGGGGGACGGGGACATCCAGGAGGCCCAGGGCACTCAGGCAGGCAGGCAGGACACCCGGCCCAGAGGGCAGGGACGCTGGGGTGGCCAGAGCAGCCCAGGTAGAGCTGGGGGTGCGACTGGGCTGCAGGTGGCTGGAGCGAGGGCAGGCCATGCTGGGCAGAGGCACGGGCAGGGAGGCTGCAGCATCTGCCCAGCCCCGGGGGCATCGGCAGGGTGGGCAGCGGAGGTGTTTCGGATGGCGTGCCCGCCGAGTGCCGGGAAGTGCAGGCGTGAGACTCGAGCAGGCAGGGTCCTCGCGTGCTCTGGCCAGGCCGTGGCCTGTCTGACCGCGTGTGGGGTGAGGGCAGAGTTGGAAAGTAAGGGCAGTGACCTCGCCAGACTCATTGTGAGCAACTCGGGCAGCAGGGAAACAGGACTGAAGAGAAGAAATGTACGGTGTGGGGTGACCTCGGTGGTTCAGTCAAGGGCGCTCTATCTGGGGCCGTGGCAGAATGGGATTTAGGGTAAGGTTGTCTGGGTGTCAGAAAAATATTTAGAAAGTGAAATAGGCAAGGCTTGGTTGATTAGTTGTGGGAGTTTAAGAATATTAAGATACAGGAGAGGCCAAAATTATTAAAGCAAGTTTTTTGAGGCATAAAGGTTGGAGAGAAGATTGTAGGTGTAGGGAGGGTTTGCTCTTGAATAGGAACTAGGACTCCCCCACCCACACCCCCTCGTCTTCTGAAAGGAGAAGAAGGGGGTGGAGATGGGGGTGATATTACACGTGCTTGTAGGCGGGAGGGGGTGTGAGGTCAGGCCTGCCCTGACGAAGGGCTGGCTTTCTCGGGGAGAGAGGCGGCCGCACTGCCTCGACAGCTCTGCGCTCACGGGAGGCGCTGTGCTGCTGAGAAGGGCTCGTGGCCGCACGGGGTCAGGAGCTCCTTTCCCGCTGAAACCTTGCAGTGCTGATGGCACTGTGACTCCCATTCATGAGAAAACCTAACCTTTCTTCTTCCTCAGACGTTTGTTTTTAAAATGATCGTAACAAAACTTGCCACGCGGCCTCTTTAAGCGTACGGAGTCAGCTTAGACGCGAGCCTGCCCTGAGGAATTCACGCTGGTGCCGGGGCAGGGCCAGGCCGCGTGGTCTTACGGGCCTCCCCTGGCCCGTGGCCCGACGCTCCCAGCCCCGAGCTACAACTCTGGAGGGACCCTCGGCTTCTGTCTCACCCAGATTATCAGCCGGTCTTGTTGACGCCACCCTCAAAATAGCGATAATGGAACCACCTTTTTTATACCGTTTTCTCCTCTGACTGATGACAGCTGTCATCTGGTGTCGAGAGGATGGGATTGTTGCCAAGGGTCTTGTCCCTCCTTGTCCCTCACAGTGCACTTGGTCGAGTGAAATCGTGATCCTGATGCTCTGAACCTTTCAGAGACTTCCCACCCCTCCCAGGTCCCCCGAGGTCTGCGAGGCCCTGCTCTCCGGCCCGTCTCTTCTGCATCTGCCCTTATGTTGGGGCCCTTCCTTCCTTGTCATGCCACAGGCTCCCTCGCTTGCTCACTTGCTTCCGAGGGCTCTGCTCGAGAGCTGACCCCGTTCGTCGGAGAAGGGTCAGCTCTCTTCTCCGTCCCTCCCCCTCCGAGATCTGCCCCTCGGGGTGACTGTCTTTGGACTTGTTTCGATGGGTTCTCTGTTGTCTGGGTGGCTCACTGCGGGCCAGCACGGAAGCCTAGGGAGAGCGCCTGCATCATGGGTGGAGACCTGTTGGGAGAGATGCATCCCTGAACGTCTGCAAATGGTTATTTCTGCCCTTTTAATTCCCTTTCAGACGTGGGAATTCTCTGTCCATGTGTGTGTGTGTGTGTGTGTGTGTGTGTGTGTGTGTGTGAGAGAGAGCACTGTGTGTGCACAGCCCAGGGTACACGGACAGGCACACCCACGTCTCCATGAGGGAGGCGATGGAGTTAGACACGCATATGCACGTATTTTAATTTTAGTGATACTTTCCATGTTTTTGAAGGTGAATGATTTTATATACATATTTCGTTCTATAATTTTATTTTGTGTTTACTGTTATAACAAGCACTCTGTGTTATAAAGCTCAGTAAATGGTTAATTACGGGTTATTGTTCTGTTAAACGTATTCCAAACAGTGAAATTATTGATTTATATATAAGAAGTTTCAGTGGAGACTGTGCCTTACATCCCAGTTTCAGTCTTGTTGGCTGGGCTAGGGCACTAGGAGCTCACCAGGCACGCAGTGAGGTGGGTGACAGGCCAGCCCCCATGGGACTGAGCAGAGCCCGCAGGGACTCGTCCAGGCCCGATGTCATGTGGGGTGCCAATGCTCACGCTCCCAAACTCTCATTAACGTGGATGGTGTGTTTGCCAAGGCCACGCCCTAGAAGGAACAGACATCCACTGCTTGGAGGGATGGTGGGCAGTGCTGTGATCCCTGCTCAGACTGACCGGCCTGCCTCGCCCTCCCCTCTGGCTCTCCATCCTCACCCTTTCACTGCCTGCATGTTCTGTTACAGCCCTGCCCCCTCAGTCACACCCTCTCTGTGAACTCTGCCATTTTAGCTCTGCTGTTCTCTACTTTATCCACCATTAGCTTCATGTTGCATGTCAGTTACTGTTTCTTTTCTGTCATTTTCATTCTGATTTGCATCTTGTTTGCTCATTGCTCACTGACACATCCTTGGTTTCTGACAGCTGCTGCTTTTAGGCTCATCTTCATTCCTGTGCTCATCACTCATTTTCCGACTGCCTATTACAGGCACTTTAAGATCTTCTTTGACGGCCGCCTCCTCTGTTGGCAGCCACTGCTCTTGTTCTAGCCCTGGTGGGTCGCCATTGGGGGGGGGGGGGAGCATTAAGCATACTTCCCTGGTGTTTGTCACTTTGACGGGGGCAGAGTGTGGTCACTTACAGCTCTTCCGTCTTCATTGCTGCTGTGATGGGGTTTTGTGTTTTATCTTTCTTGAGTACTGGGATGCGGGGATCTCTTTCTCCCTCCTCTTCCCTCCTCCCTGTCCTTTTTGTCTCGTTATATCTGGGAAAGGCGTCCATGTTGCTGCACTGATTTGCTGAGGGCAAGAGAGTGCGGAGCCATGTGATTGGATGGAAGTGTCACTGGAGGGCAGAGAGCAGGGCACTAAATAAAGACCTGAGACATGTTTCCGTGAAGCGCCAGGTGGGGGTTATTTTAGGCCCTGCAGCCGCGCAGGGTCTGCCGTGGCAGCGCAGACACAGCCGTGGACAGTCGGGACATGCGTGAGCTTGGACGCCGAAACTTGGATTTTATATCATTTCCCAGGTCACAAAATGTTCCTTTTCCTGACTCTTCCCACCATTTAAAACTAAAAACCATTCTAAGGACAGGTGGTGGGGCTAGATGGCACCCGGCTATGATTTGAGGATTGCTACTATAGAGCAATCCACCTTGTACAGTTACCAACTGTCCTTGTTGGTGTGCACATTTCCCCCACTTTAGGCCCTTTGTATGTGCTGCCTTTGAGGGGGTACAGAATTGCACACAGGTAATTCGGGGTGTCACCGAGTGAGGAGAACAGGAGAATGCCTAGTAGGCCTGACCCATCGGTGGCCAGCAGCTTGGTGCCGAGTCCCCACAGGTGTTACCCAGCCAGGTGCCGGCCAGGCCTGGTCTGGCTGCTGATTAGAAGGGAGGCTGCCGTGCACGTCTGCAGACTGAGGAGGGCGGTGGCGATCATCAGAAGGAAGCGGCCGGCTCCTCCCTGCGCACTGTGGTGTGTAGACACCACTCCCTCCTCTCAGCCATGCGGCTCTCAGTTGTGCACCGCTCTGCAGGGGGGACCAGGACACGGGAGGTTGTGGGACCCATAAGAGGGCAGAGCCCACAGGTCCCTGCTGCCCGGCCTCTGGGGTGAGCTCACCCGTGGGCTGCCGCCTTCTTGTTGGCGATGTGTGAGGAGCCCTGCTCCTCGCCAGGTTTTTATCCGGTTGTGATTTTATTTACTCGTGTGTGAGTGGTGAGCATTTCAGTAATCATCTGTTGGCAGGCGTGTTGATTTTTTTCAGATTTCCTAGAGACTGCATTTTCCAAAAATTGTCCAATTATTTCCCTCAAGTGGGCTCTCTCTCTCTCATGGTTCATGCTCTGATTATTTTGAAGACTTTGGTAACGGATCCTAGTTTTCCTCCAGAAAGGAACTGCACACTTGCTTCCCTTCTCGGAGAGAAAGCCCCTGCCTGCAGGAGAGGGTAGCAGAGCCCCTCTCTCCGTGTCACCTGTCATTTGCATAATTTGCATGGAAATCTATGTAGGACAAGTCATCTTATTTTTTAAAAATGGGCTTGTGTATGGCAGTGTATAATAAAAACGCCTTACGCCACGTGCCTATAGTTTTTAAGTGTGTGGGGGGCTGTGTCTTTTTCTGTGTGCCTGGTGAGGAGGGAATATGTACGGGACATTTGAAGTCTAACTAGAAGTGCCAGAATGAGTAGGGTGTGTTTGCATGGTTACTTGTGCCATCTTACTAGTTTAGACAAAGTCCTCCTTTTGTGGGGAAATTGGTTATTAACGAGTCCCTCCCTTGCTTCTCTGAGTGCTCAGTCTGTCGTGATTAACAAGACGCATCTCATAATGAACAAGACGCAAGCTCGAATGCCAGTGGCCGTTAAGTTCTGCGTAGTAATAGTAAGATAATCGTGGGAACGGTTTGAGAATTAGGTTAGGTAAATCTTGTTTAGCGTTTTGACTTTTCTCGGTGGTTTTTATTCCTGGGAATGTGAACTTGGGACCAGAAGGAAAAGCTGAGTGGCTCTTGTTGATCCAGAAGCCACCTCTGCTTTTAGGATGCTGGTTGGCCCAGCCAGCCCCAGAGTAGGGCTTCTGCAGTGTCCCCGGGGGCTCTGCTGGACAAGACGGGGGGACCTCCATCTAACGCACAGGAAAGGACAGATGGCTTGGCCCTAGGGGAATGACAGTACTTTCTGTTCCTGTGGCATGAGATTAGTGAGGAAGTGTATCTGCATGTTTTAGGTTCAGGAGCGTGTGATGTAGCACAGTGTTGGCTCTTTCATTTATAAATTCATTGTAAAATCCCCTCAGGGAAGATAAGGGGAAAAACACGTTTTCTTCTAGATAGAAGTTCTATTAACTATAAAGCAGGTATTGTACAAAATGGGTGAAATAACGTGATTATAGAAAGGAAAGTTGGATACTTTAAATAGACTCTCATTTCTTTTTTTTAATATGTTTTATTGACTTTTTTTTTTTTTTTTTTTTACAGAGAGTAAGGGAGAGGGATAGTTAGAAACATCAATGAGAGAGAAACATCAGCTGCCTCTTGCACTCCCCACTGGGGATGTGCCTGCAACCAAGGTACATGCCCCTGACCAGAATCGAACCCGGGACCCTTCAGTCCGCAGGGCCGATACTCTATCCACTGAGCCCAACGGGTTAGGGCTGGACTCATTTCTTAATGTTAATTTTTAAAGTGAGGAAATACTGAAATTCTTAACATACACCTTGTGATTTTCACCAGTTATGATAAACAGTTTAGCTATATTTACCAACAAACAAGCTCCCCCCAAACCAAAAGGAAAACATACATACTCCATTGAAACAGTGGTTTTGATCAGCATTGTCTCTATCATAGTCTCATAGGAAACAGTCATCAGATGTCTCACTGTTAGGGAAGCTTGTGTCAGTGGGTCTCCATTTTACAGCGCATCCATCTAACTGCAGGTCCGTGACTCCGCGCCTGACTAACCTGCCGGTGTCTGTGGCGCTGTCGTGGGGAGCTCACTAACCACTGTGCTTACTGTTTGAATGTTGGACAGGAAGCGAGCAGCTGCAAAGCATCTGATAGAGCGCTACTACCACCAGCTAACCGAGGGCTGCGGGAACGAGGCCTGCACGAATGAGTGCTGCGCTTCCTGCCCGTCCTTCCTGCGCATGGACAACAATGCGGCGGCTATTAAAGCCCTCGAGCTCTATAAGGTCAATGCCAAACTCTGTGACCCTCATCCCTCCAAGAAAGGGGCCAGCTCCGCCTACCTGGAAAACTCCAAAGGAGCTGCCAACGCCTGCTCGGATGTGAAGATGAACAAGAAGGACGGACCGGCCACGAGAAATGATTTTAAAGGTGAGGAGCTCCATTTTCCGTGGGGAATGTCTGCCTGAAAACCAGCGTGGGGGTTTCAGTCCGTGTCAGGCCTTTGTGTGTGTGTTTTGTCTCATGTGACTCTGAGGACCTGATAACACAGTGGGAACGGTTTCTCTGGTGGTGACACTGAGCCAAGGGGTTCAGAATTAAAAATAGGTCAGCATAACACTTTGTCCAACTCTTCTAACAGAATTGTCAGTCACAAATGGTGTTCACTAAATGCATGGTATTTGGTGATTTTACTTTTCACTAGGACTCATTGAAACACTAAACAAACATACGTAAATGTTCTCTTTTCCCCTCTAATTTCTAGATGTGACTTTCCTAACCGAAGAAATCGTATATGAAATTCTTGAATTATGTAGAGAGAGAGAGGATTACTCCCCTCTGATTCGTGTGATTGGGCGAGTCTTCTCCAGCGCGGAGGCCCTGGTGCAGAGCTTCCGGAAGGTCAAGCAGCACACCAAGGAGGAGCTCAAGTCTCTCCAGGCCAAGGACGAGGACAAAGACGAAGACGAGAAGGAGAAGGCCACGGGCTCCGCCGCCGCGGCCGCTGCCATGGAAGAGGATTCCGAAGCTTCTTCCTCCCGAACGAGCGGCGGCTCCCAGGGCCAGGGCTCCTCGAAGCTGGGCCCCGAGGACGTGTCTGTGGACGTCGAGGCCATCCGCAGGGTCTACGGCCGGCTGCTCTCCAACGAGAAAGTAGAAACTGCCTTTCTCAACGCGCTGGTGTATCTGTCACCCAACGTGGAGTGTGACTTGACGTATCACAACGTGTACTCCCGAGACGCCAACTACCTGAACCTGTTCATCATCGTCATGGAGAACAGGAACCTCCACAGCCCCGAGTACCTGGAGATGGCCTTGCCGCTGTTCTGCAAAGCGATGAGCAAGCTTCCCCTTGCAGCCCAGGGGAAACTGGTCAGACTGTGGTCCAAGTACAGTGCCGAGCAGATCCGGAGGATGATGGAGACGTTTCAGCAGCTTATCACGTACAAGGTTATCAGCAACGAGTTCAACAACCGGAACCTGGGCAGCGAGAGGAACCTGGTGAACGACGACGACGCCATCGTCGCCGCGTCCAAGTGCTTGAAGATGGTGTACTACGCCAACGTGGTGGGCGGGGAGGTGGACACCAGCCACAACGAGGACGAGGACGACGAGCCCCTGCCCGAGTCCAGCGAGCTGACCCTCCAGGAGCTGCTGGGGGAGGAGAGGAGGAACAAGAAGGGCCCCCGAGTGGACCCCCTGGAGACCGAGCTCGGCGTGAAGACCCTGGACTGCCGGAAGCCGCTCATCCCGTTCGAGGAGTTCATCAACGAGCCGCTGAACGACGTCCTGGAGATGGACAAAGACTACACCTTCTTCAAAGTGGAGACCGAGAACAAGTTCTCCTTCATGACCTGCCCCTTCATCCTGAACGCCGTCACCAAGAACCTGGGCTTGTACTATGACAACCGGATCCGCATGTACAGCGAGCGGAGGATCACCGTGCTCTACAGCCTCGTGCAGGGCCAGCAGCTCAACCCGTACCTGAGGCTCAAAGTGCGGCGGGACCACATCATCGACGACGCGCTTGTCCGGGTAGGTGGGGCTGGGGTGTCACAGCGGTGAGCTCACTTCCTAAGGGGCCCTGAGAAACAGCAGGAGTGGTGTTAGTGACGGGTGACATCGGTTAATAAAACTACTTAGGCTTCAGGTACGCAGTTCTCTTAATACGTCACTGGTAGATTGTGCGTTCACTATCCCAAGTCAAGTCTCCTTCAGACGTTTTTAGAAATTGTAAATATAAGTATCATACTTGTGTTGTTCCTGTCCAACTAACAGTGTGTCCCACAAAGTACTGGTTGTCTTTTATAATGACCCCCCCCCCTTTGGAAAAAAGAATAGGTTTTCTAAAGCTTGATCACTAACCCCAAAGGTTGCTCCATTCAGAAGAGAAGTGGACGTTGGGGACAGACGAGTTCAGGACCAGGGCCGCGAGGAGGCGGCCAGGAGTAAGTGTGAGTGTCGCGTGTTGGCTGGGAGGTGTCGCCGCGAAGCAGCCGGCTGAGAGCGAGAGCTGCCCATGCCTCCTCGCGCGGCTCGGCTGCATCACGGGTGCTTTTACATCGGGAGCGGCGTGTAGGGTGTGGTACATGGACCCAGGTGAGGTCCTGGGGAGCACGCTCGGTCTTTCTGAATTTCCGTTGTCAGAGCAGAACCGCACATCCCCTGGAGGGGCCCTTGGGTTCCCCCAGAGTTTGCAGAAGCGTCCCCTCCTCGTCGGCCCTCTGGCCGCAGCCCGTGGAGCCTCTTTGCTCCCCATCAGGCACCCTCTCATCTGTGTGCGTTTTCTGTTTTTCTTTTGAGGAAACAGTTACCCAATTTGGTTTACAAGGCCTTTCATTTGAAGCAGGTGTTAGGGTAGGTGGTTTTAAAAATGAGTTCTACCTAATACGTTGAAGCTGACTATGACCCGCCTGCTGTCAGTATTCACTAGTGTGCCCACAAGAGCAGTCAGTCCCCCCCTGGAGCTGGGGGTAGGCCCTCTGCTAAGAAGTGACCTGTGCACACGGACCAGACCCACCTCCCATCCACCCTGGGGAGCTGCTCAGCTCCTGGGAGCCCACACAGCAGATCTCGGATCTCTTCACTGCCCACCTTTCCCTTCCTAAGTGGCCTGTTTGCTTTTCTGAGAGATTCTTAGGATGGGCTAGTCGTTCAGCAACAAAAGTGGGCTGACAGGGGAAGGTCATCCTCTCGGGGAACTAGCAAAAGTACGGCTGGCCTCCCAGCATCTGTTCCCTAAGGACGCGCTTGGCTTTTTAAAGCCTCGTTCTTCATTTTACATCACAGTTGGACAAACAGACCTATTGACCACCACTCTTGTGCGATCTGTTAATTTTGAACTATGGAGTGGATTCAGGAAGACGAGATAACAAGACACTTTGCAGTGAGCTCCACACTGAGAGTTAAACAGTTAAGGCTCTAGGACCCTGGACTTAACAGCTAAAAGGCCTTGGTGTCCATCTGCTCATTGTTGACAAACAAGGCCCAGAGAACAGTCACCGTGGATATGAGGCCCTTGAACGTGTTTTCTGTTGGTCTTACTTTTCAGTTATTATTATAGATTGACAAGCTTGGAGGAAATGGAATGGGTAGTGACTTAAATAATCCTATATAATAAAAGGCTAATATGCAGATTGATTGGAGGGAGCGACCAGGGGGTGGGGCTGGCAAGCCAACCACCCATGGCTGCTCCGCCACCCCAGCCTGCCCCAATTGGGTGGGTGGGCCAGACTCCCCACCCCCACCCCCCCGCACGAATTCATGCAGTGGGCCTCTGGTAATATTCCTTTAAGAAGAAGAATATATTCATTGCTTTCATGTATCATGTAATTCCAACTAGACTAGCAAAATGTTTCCTGGCTGGCGTTCTTAGAGGAACTGTCTTTGATGTCAACAGAAGGATTTGTGTGTTTACAGCATTTTACTAGTGATTGCAGGACACACTATCTTATTGCCACTAAACAGGAAAAACACTGCAGTTTGCCGTAAGTGCTGTCACTTGTATGGCATGTCCAGATCTCAGAGATGCTAAAATGTGAAAGCAGAAATGTGAATTTTAGGATCACTGAAATCTAATGAAATATAGGCTGCCTTTCTAGAAATAGATCCCCGAGAGTCATTGTAAGAGCTCCCCACCCCCATATGGGACTGGACTGTTTCCCCAGGACAGTCATCGCACCCCTTCTTTCAGTTCCCACAGTCGTCTCTCCTGCCAGCTCCCCAGTAAACTAACGGGAAACATACCCAGCAAAACCCAGGGAGGAAGATCCAGGTCTGCACAGTCAGTGAGTTCACCTCATTGTCCTTCTCAGAACGCTCATTGTAACATTTTTCCGATTTCTGAATATCCAGCATGCCAGACAGCTTTTGATGTCTCTGTTAAAAGTGATACAGCTTTACAACTTAATTCTTTAATCTCTAATTGAACAATGGGTTGAAAGTAGTTACTTTTAACAAAAGTAAAAAATGTAGTCTCTTACATAATAATGGTCTTTGTCTAAATGGTCTTGTTGCTAAATTTTATGGTGTTATTTGTTGCCAAATTTATTAAAAGTAAATTTTTTATAGGTAGGCTACCCACGGGTATGTAAACGTACAGTATTTTACAGACCCACTTTTTTATATCTGGACTGGTAATCTGAGACAGATAATATGGGCAATTTTCACCAGCAGAATTCAGTTGCTGCCTGGTTTTCAAATACTACTTTTTACATACTTACATTTGAATGCTCCCGATTCTAAAAGTAACATATACTTATTGTAAAAAAATAAAAATAGAATACAGGAAAGCATAAAGAAGAAAATAAAAGCCACCATTGATGTTTAAAAAGACTGCCTGTGAGGGGCAAGTACAGGAGCCAAAAGCTTGCTGTCTCAAAAGTAAGTGATGTGACTCAGATGGGCAGGGTGGTAGGGACACACTCCTTAACGCCGGAGTCTAAACTCACAGTGTCTCTAAGGGGAAGGATCCCACACCATTTCGGTCTTTGTTCTCTGTGTACATAGAATTGCAACCACCGTTTTACAAGACAGTAGGTGCCATTCCTGTGGGGAATGCATGCTGATTCCCCCCCATCGGTTCACTCCCGCTGTCAGCAGTTCGAGAAACATCGATCTGGGCACCCGACCTGATTCATTACCGTGGGTGTATGTACATCTAACTGGAATGTCCACACTAGTGCTGCTAGCCTACAGTAGTCCCTTTAGGACTCCAAGATGCTTATTCCAATGACTTTTGCCTTGCTCAGAAATACTCTAAAAATTCTAGCTTTGGGGGGTGGGGAGGGGTGTCAACCAGGGAAAAAGGAGACATGTAAAACTTGAGACAATGAATTTTAAAAAATTCTAGTTGGAATCATTGCCAATAACATGAAAACCCTTAAATATTCTGCATTGGCAAATTAAAAAATGTTTTTTAACAGCAGAAGGCATTTAATTTAGTAAGTAAGGTGGATGATCAGTTAAGCTCGCTGTTGGTAAATTTTAAATACATAAAACAAATTGCAGTGAAAATATTTTAGTTAGGATCTATTTTTTTGGGAGAGCAGAGGAAAATCTAGTGTGATTTTATGACTCATCTCATAATGACTGTATTCAGACGTACAAAGAAACATTGGGAAAGATTGGTATGGAAATGGTGGGTTTCGGTAACGTGTGCGAAGTCAGGAGGGCGGGAGTGAGCAAGCGCTTGTCTCATCTTCTAAAAATGAGTGGACGCAGACGGTGTCCTAGCCCAGGAGTGTAATTAACACTGAGTGCCAGGTAGGCGTGTGGTTTCAACTGGAACTCACTTAATAGACATTAACACTTAATTCTGAGTCTGTGTTGAAAAACTACATAGTGAACAGTTTTGGGAATCAAACATCTGTATTCCTTGCTTTTCCTGGGATGATTTCCTGTGAGTAGTCCTGAGTTCTGTGGACTTCTATGTCCTAACCCTATAGCCCAGGTGTCTTGTTTCAAGGACAGGAAATCTTACTGTATGCTAATTTCCCCGCAGTCAGTAGAAAGGAACCCTCTCATCAGACGATGCAGGGTTCTTTTCTGTCTACCCCCGCCCCCCAAGTCTGCCTTCACTGGCTTCTTCCTTCCAGTGGAAGCACCCCCAAAGTCAGGGCCTGGTCCTGCTGCCTAGCCCTCCTCCGCGTTTGCGGCTCCTCGTTTTCACGTTGCCGTGCCTGACGTCGCAGTCACCTGCTCCTTCCCTTTCCCTCCCCAGCTGGAGATGATCGCCATGGAGAACCCTGCTGACCTGAAGAAGCAGCTGTACGTGGAGTTCGAAGGAGAACAAGGAGTGGACGAGGGAGGGGTTTCCAAAGAGTTCTTCCAGCTGGTGGTGGAGGAGATCTTCAACCCCGACATCGGTAAGCACTCAGCGCCGCGCCTGCCGTCTTCTGGAATTGACTGTGTTTTCCTAGGATCAGCAGCAGCACATGGTTTGGTACGGGTTACCTCGACTCCCAAACCCCGACAGTCCGTGGGTCCTGGGACAGGCACATCACTCACTCATCACCCTCTTACTTAGATCGCTTGGCCAAATAGCGTAATATGGTGGGGGGGGGATTCTCTCGGGTAAATAGAAAGCACACACTTGAGAATGGCACATGGGGAGGGAGGCCTTCTTTGCTCTTCTTCGTCTAAAATGTGTCAGATGTACAGCGTTTCTGAGACAAGTTTCAGAGGCCAGTGGTCTGAGCAGGTGAGGGGGGCAGTGAGTGCCCTGTGCTGGGAGTGGGAGCGCTGGCTGGTCCCCGGAAGCTGGGTCTGTGTCCTGCAGTCCCAACTCTGAGCCCCAGAAGGCCCTTGCCCTACCCCTGATGGCCACTGCCGCCCGGGAGAGTCCCCTGAGTCCAGAGTGGGGACGTCTGAGTTACTTGTGGGAAAATCTGAATTTCTCTGAGTCAAAGTGAAAGAGTAGGCAGTGCAGCTCAGGGATCAAACTGGTTTCATGTCTACACTAGAACCACATGCTCGCTTTTATTTATTAAATATGTTTTCATTGGTTTCAGAGAGGACGGGAGATGGAGAGATAGAAACATCCATGATGAGAGAGAAACATGGATCGCCTGCCTCCTGCACACCCCTACAGAGATGGAGCCCGCAACCTGGGCATGTGCCCTGACTAGAATCAAACCGGGGACCCTTCAGTCCGCAGGCTGACACCATCCACTGAGCCGCACTGGCCAGGGCCAGTTGCTCATTATTACACAGAATGTAAGACTTCCACTCAAGTGTCCTCAGAACCTTGAAGATGGGGCAGAGAGTCACCCAAGGGACTGCCATCGAGGCTGCCTGTGCGTTCCCGTGCAGTTGGCTGTCCCGGCCTGGGCTTAGCCTGCCCGCTGTACACGTGTCACCCGGCCTGGGCTTAGCCTGCCCGCTGTACACGTGTCACCCGGCCTGGGCTTAGCCTGCCCGCTGTACACGTGTCACCCGGCCTGGGCTTAGCCTGCCCGCTGTACATGTGTCACCCGTCCTGGGCTTAGCCTGCCCGCTGTACACGTGTCACCCGGCCTGGGCTTAGCCTGCCCGCTGTACACGTGTCACCCGGCCTGGGCTTAGCCTGTCCGCTGTACACGTGTCACCCGGCCTGGGCTTAGCCTGTCCGCTGTACACGTGTCACCCGGCCTGGGCTTAGCCTGTCCGCTGTACACGTGTCACCCGGCCTGGGCTTAGCCTGCCCGCTGTACACGTGTCAATGGCACGGACACCAAGTTCCTGACAATGCACGTGTGGGGAGGCTACCTGCGTTCTCGCCAACACTAACTGATAGAACCCATGTCATTTGTGAGTAATGTGTTTGCAGTAAACCTCTAAGACATAAAATCAAGCTCTTTTTGAGACAGAAAATGAATTTGTAAGCTTCATAAACTTGGCAAACCTCAGCACCAGTTTCAGATGTGCCTAGAAATGTTAGACTTTAGCTACATGTTAACGTTATTTGCAGAACTTCTAAGGAAAATACACATGACATGTTCGGCCTAATGGAGGGGAGTGAAACAAGGTCCGAGAAACAGCAGAAAAGGACTTTTCGGAAGAGCCACGCCCTTGGTTTGATGGGGTTTCTTCCTGGGGCCCGGAGCCCTGGGAGCCTCGTGTCCCAAGCCCATCTCCTGGCTCTCCGTCCCCTTCCTGCCGGGGGGCGGCGGCCCGTGCGGTGCACGCCAGGCCGCCCCCGTGGCTGCTTCTGAGACGAGGGCGTCCACTGGTGACATGGCATCAAGTTGGTGAATTACCTGCCAGGACCTCAGACTGCCTTGACTGCACTGTAAATTCTGTATTTATGGCCAAAGGGGACTGTTAGCGTGCCACCAAGTTGCACTACGTTAGACCCGAAAAAAGGTGAAATCTAAGTGTAAACTGCTGTTCATGAACATGACATCGTCTTAGAAAATGTCCTGGCTTAATTTAGGCTCGTTGGGGCATTTTAAAGTTCCTTTTATATTTAACTCAGCTGACTGAAAAGGAAGCATTTTAGGCTTTAAAAATTTTTAAGATTTATTTATATGTGCTGTATTGGTTTCTAAATTTGTTATACTTGAAATTACCCATTTTTTCTAGATTTGTTTTTTTTTTAATATATTAATTTCACAAAGGTAGGGAGAGGGAGAGGTAGAAATATCAATGATGAGAATCATTGATCGACTGCCTCCTGCATATCTCCCATTGGGGTTTGAGCCCACAACCCAGGCTTGTGCCCTGACCAGGAATCAAACTGTGACCTCCTGGTTCATAGATCAGTGCCTAACCACTGAGCAACACCAGCCGGGCTCCACATTTAACTCTTAAACTACTGGCTCAGAATTGGTGTGAATATAATCTGAGTTTATCGAGTTCATCTCTGACTTCAGAGGCCCCTGTGCTCTTTTGGGAAAACAGACTTTTCTATCTTGAATCCAGAATTGTGTTAAAAATTTGCAACATTTTTTTGCATTTTTCAACCATTTGGTGGATATAGTATGAATGCAAATTACCTTCGTTTGTGTTAGAGGAGTAGAGAACGTGAATCTAATAACTTTTTGGCAAATGTCCCAAAATCGCTTGTTTCCTTGGCTTCTTTAAAATCACATACAGTGCTGCTGCCTTTGTCACAATTTGCAATCATCATACATGTGAGCTTTGGTTTCTCAAGTGCTAATGCAAATAGAGATAAAGGTTTTGTATACCTATTATATGTTTACCTATGTAATCGTTTTATATTTGTATTGTGTATCAGTCTTTAATATCTTGTATTTTACAAATCTTTCCTTACAGGCATGTTCACCTATGATGAAAACACAAAGCTGTTTTGGTTTAATCCCTCCTCTTTCGAGACGGAGGGTCAGTTCACACTGATCGGCATCGTGCTGGGCCTGGCAATCTACAACAACTGCATCCTGGACGTGCACTTCCCCATGGTGGTCTACCGGAAGCTCATGGGCAAGAAGGGCACCTTCCGGGACCTGGGTGACTCCCACCCGGTGAGCTATTCCCGGGTCCCAGCAAGACCCCCGTCTCCTGTCCCAGTGCCGTGAGCACTTTAAACCTCAGGGGGTTCTTTCTAGATGTTGCTGTCAGCAAGCAGGTTCTGGGGGACTGGTTTTGTGGAGAGGTTTCCAAGAGGTGTGCTTCCTCTCCCCAGGGAACCCCCAGGGGCTGGCCTGGAGGCCGGGCTCCTGAGCAGAGGGGACCTCACCGGCCAACTTAGCTTCCATGTTGTGAACCCTGTTCTAACCTTTACCCAAGGAGTGAGGGTCTTTTCCCCACTGGTAGTTCTTTGGGGAGAGAAACATCCATGTGATAGAGACACATCCATTGGCTGCTCCCACACGTCCTGATGGAGAGTGCGGATCTGACCTGCACCCCGTCCGACAGGGAGTCAAACCCCTCCCCCCACTGTGCGGACTGGTGCCCTAACCACTGAGCAGTGCTGGCCAGGCGCTGTTTAATCTTACGGTCAGTGTGTGCTTACTTCCCCCGGGGGCCCTCTGTTCCGTTTCTGTCTTCAGGTGCTGTTTCAGAGCTTGAAGGACCTGCTGGAGTATGAGGGGAGTGTGGAGGACGACATGATGATCACGTTCCAGATCTCGCAGACGGACCTGTTTGGTAACCCGATGATGTACGACCTGAAGGAGAATGGCGACAAGATCCCCATCACAAACGAAAACCGGAAGGTAGTGCCTGTTTCTGCATTACTTGGTTGTACAGAATTTCAAAACGTCCAGTGCTTGTGGTTTAAAAGCCGTTGCTAACAGTCCAGGCAAAACCCCAGAAATCAGGTAACTGGGTTGTTAGTGCAGCAGCCACCGTTTTCCAAATATGGGAGAGAAGCGGGTGTGAGAGCCGTAGGTGAACAGGAGCAGGGAAGGGGCCCCACACAAGTGAGAACTGCATGTAACGTGCACGTGCGTGCGTGCGTGTCTGCGTGTGGCTTACATCCACTTCTCAGAAGTATTCTGAAATCGCATCTGTTGACCAAAATGTAAGCATCTGGAAACAAGGGAATGACCCAGAACATAGCAAGAAATTTGCAATGTATACTGATAAAAACGCAATATGCTAATTAGACCAGACAGCCAAATAACCTGGATTCCTTCCGGACCAAGTCGCTGGGGCCAACGCAGAGGCAAGTTAGGGGGTGATAGGACCAGTGGGGGAGGGCAGTGGGGGCAGTCAGGTCAGCAGGCAGAGGTGATTAGGGGTGATCAGGCAAGCAGTTAGGAGCCAGCGGGCCTGGACAGGGAGAGACAGGTCTGACTACCAGTTTAGGCCTGATCCACAGGCCTAAACCGGAAGTCAGACACACCCTGAGGGGTCCTGGGTGGAGATGGTGTAGGCCGGGCTGAGGGACCCTTTCCCCTCCCCTGGGCATGAATTTTGTGCACCAGGCCTATAGTTTTTTATAAACGAAAAAAATACATTTCCGGTTTGTGATTTGGTGCTTCCCAAATATTCTGTCTGGAAACCATGAGACTCCTGGCTACTCCTCGGCATACACGCCTGTCTGCCTGCGTAGTTGAGGGACCCTCAAAACTGTCGATGCCCAGCTTTTATATTCAGTCTAGTTTAATGTCAGAACTGAGGCATCTTTATTAGTTTTCCCTACATGGCCTGCATAATTTGATTTATAAAATACTTTATTTTTTCTTTGGGAGTATAAATATAAAGTAGTTTTAAAAGCTGTGTAGCTTGTGGTGTTTGGTTTGTGCAGCATGTAAGGAGTTCTTATGGTTAATGTTTTCTGCAGGAGTTTGTCAATCTCTATTCTGACTACATCCTCAATAAGTCAGTAGAAAAGCAGTTCAAGGCTTTTCGCAGAGGCTTCCACATGGTGACCAATGAGTCTCCCTTGAAGTACTTGTTCCGGCCGGAGGAGATAGAGCTGCTCATATGCGGGAGCCGGGTAAGACCGCGGCGTCCATGAGGCTCCACGCGTGGCGTGGCGTGGCGTGGCGTGCTGAGGGGAGGCTAAGATGTATTTTTTAAAAACTTGCAGAATCTAGATTTCCAAGCGCTGGAAGAAACCACAGAATATGACGGTGGCTATTCCAGGGACTCTGCTCTGATTAGGTAAGTTGCTTTAAAAAAAAGTCTTTAATCCCTATCATTTTACTTAAAAATGCTCAAATTTAGAAATTGTAGCTGTCATGTCTGATGTCACTGTCAGGCGTGCAGCCTGGCAGTCAGACGTTCTTTCAGCTGACGGGCCCGCACCCAGTCACTAGCATGTCACTGTGGGTGCCCCGGCTCACGGCACCCCGGACTGTACCGGGGCATTTGCCATCCTTGCCCCCTGCTTCTCCGTCCCTCTCCAGCCTCCAGCCGGCAGCCGGCAGCTGGTGGTTTCCATCTCATTCTGTCTGGTTGGCTGGTTTTTAGATCCTGCACGTTAGTATCATCTACAAGTAGGTGTCTTTCTCCACCTGTTGTGTGTCTGGGCGCAACCCCCAGGCCGCCTCGGCCTGGGCTTCCTCCTCAGTCTCCCGCAGCCCTCCTTTCCTCGAGTGTGCCCCCACAGCCCTTACACTCCGTGCTGCGTGGCTGTGCTGGGATGGACGTGCCACAGGCGCGGCACCTCCACCTGTCCCAGGCCCCTCAGCGTGTCCCCCCTTTGGCACTGAAGCCCAGGCCCTGGGCCCTGTGCTCCTGGGGGCTGGTCTCTGCTCACTGCCGGCCCCTCTCACGCCTGGCAGCTTTCTTTCGGGGTCTGTGTGTTTAAAGCCACTGGCAGTCTCTGCCTTTTAGTAGTATTTCAGGTCATTGTGGGTATGTGAGGGCTTATGTTGGCCATTTTGTTTTGTTTTCCTTTCTGCCTTCTCAGGGCCACTGAGTTCGGATTCCTCAGTGCACTCTCTGCGCAGCAGCGTCCTCTGGTGGGCGTTGCTGGTGCTCATCTGTGGGATGCTACCCTCTCTGCAGGGAGTGGCAGCCTTGCTCCCATTTAGCCCCCCACCCCCACCCCGCCCCGCCTTAAACGCCTGCCTGCCGAACATGGTGCTGTCAGGGAGTTACAGTCCCATTAGTCCCCAGACCCATTTGGAAGCCCTAGAGGGGGGCCTATTGTCTGCGCCTGCGTCCCATCTGCCGTCTTTGTTCCAGGCTGTCATCTGTGAGGGCAGGTCTGCCAGTGATGAGCCCTTTGCTTTCTGCTCGTTCCGGTAGTGTTGTTTATGGGGTTTGGTTAGTTCCCTGAATGTGTGGGTTTGTGTTTTTTTGTCCCAAATGACAGTTTCTCAGCCCCCCTCTCCACTCAGGGCCTCTGGTGATGCCCGTGTGCCACTCGGCTGAGATGTGATTGGTGCGCCACCACGTTGTGTGGGAGCCACTCATTTCTAAATAACTTTCTAGAAAGAACCAAAGAAACAGCTGGTCGGCTGCCGCCTGCACTCCAGGCCTCTCCAGGGTGATTGACAGGGTCTGGGCTCAGCTGACCTGCGCGGGGCGTGTGGTCCATCCTGAGGCCGGTGCCTGCAGGCCCATGTCCGAGTGCTGGGACTGTTCCCCAGGCCACAGGCTGCTGAGCTGAGGGCGGGGGAAGCGTCCCAACACTTCAGCTCGCTAACGGAAAAGCCACGCTTGGGTGACATTTGTGTCTGCAAGATGGACGGCGGCTCTCTGGATACCCACACAAGCCGGCTGGAGCGCTTTGTAAGCTCCCCTTTGCTCAGAGCGAGGTGACAAGGTCCTGATGGCATGGCCTCACCTGGAGGGCGGACAGACCAGCCCCCAGCATGCCCTCATGGAGGTCCTGGGGTGAGGGTTGTCTTTTGTTCTGAACATGCCACAGGTTACATAACTGTTTCCTAGTGTTGGTCACGTGGGGCTGCTGCTTTTACCAGTGCAAATGGTGTCACAACGAACGTAAGCTTTTAAAACGTGTCCCTGACATAAAGGTTGCTATGTGCAGTTCCTGGGTTCTCCTAACACGTGCAGTGAAATCCACGCTACTCACAGCACATGCGGTCAGCGCGTCCTCTCCTCTGCAGGGAGTTCTGGGACATCGTACACGCGTTCACCGAGGAGCAGAAGCGGCTCTTCCTGCAGTTCACCACGGGCACTGACCGGGCGCCGGTGGGCGGACTTGGCAAGCTGAAGATGATCATCGCCAAGAACGGCCCCGACACAGAACGGTAACGGCCAACCGGCACACGCCGACATACCTGCATTCAGCCCACACATGCGTGACCTGTCCCACGCTGCTGAGCACACGCTGCTGAGCACACTTGGGGGCACGCAGAAGCCCCCCCCACCCCCCCCTTCAGAGTATGTTCTGCTGTTATGTTGGGGGGCATTTTCAAACACTGCCTCTGCAGGGCCCGTGACATGTGCACACTGGCAGGAGCCAGCCTCTGGCTCAATGCCGGACCTGAATCCACGCTCTGATCTCTAGGAAGGTTACACGGGGGGGGTCCGCACGAGGCTGTCGACCTCTTAATCGTGTGAGTTGACAGTCTGGTGAGGGAGAATCCTAGTTGGGCAGCATCCTATTGCGTGGTTTCAAGTGCAGAAACCCTTCTGTTGGTGTTACAGCCACACACGGCTGGTGTGGTTACCCCGTAGCCACATGGGGTTGTTTCTGACAAGCATGGAAGCAGCACTTTAAACCCAGGACACAGTCTCTACCTAAAGGAAGAGCGCTGGCGGTTCAGCTCTGTGGTGGGGGCGCCCACGCGGTGGCTCTGCTGTGAGGTGACGCCCCCACATGAAGCCCTCCTGACAGCTGTGTGTGTACGGCCTGCCCCCTGGCCCCTCTGCGCACAGACCATGGAGTGTAGGACTGTGTGATCCTGTAGCTTTCCCACCGTTCACTGCGTCCCCCACCCCCTTTTCTCTCTCTCTAGGTTACCCACATCTCACACCTGCTTTAATGTCCTCTTACTTCCGGAATATTCGAGCAAAGAGAAGCTGAAGGAGCGGCTGCTGAAGGCCATCACGTATGCCAAAGGCTTCGGCATGCTGTAGCGAGCAGGAGGCAGGCAGGCTGAGTCCGCGTGTGCGTGGTGGGGTGTCCGTCCGCGGCGGTCGTAGTGTGAGCGCCAGTCCCTGTGTCCGTGCTCCCTCCCTCGGGCCTGAGGCCGGGACAGCAGTTTCAGCTCCTTCTGTGAACAAATCCTTTCTTATTTTTCTGCGTGAAAGTGTTCCTTACCCTTTCACTTGTATGTACAGAGAGGTTTTTCTGAATATTTATTTTAATGGTTGTTAAATCACTTTTGCTTGTGTTTATTACTGCTTGAGGTTGAGCCTTTCGAGTATTGAGAAAACATATACCACCCAACCGCTCCCCTAGGGACGCCACATCTGTAGACCATGTGACTCAAGTAAGTATGTGCTCTCCTGCGTCCCTGTATCTAACTCCAATCAGGAACTGGTTTTTTTTTAAACAATTTGCTTTTGAAACTTGAAGTCTTGAAAACAGTGTGATGCATTCGCTGCTGTTCTAGTCCCCAAAGAGCTTTCTGTGCAAAATCTTGAAATCAATAAAGATGGAAGGGAGACCTCGGAACGTTCCTGAGCCCTCAGAACTCTCCTTTAGCCCAGCGCCCCAGGCCAGTGTGTGCCCTGCCCACCCAGAGCTGGGCACCGCCACAGCCAGGGCGGGGCTGCTCTTGTCCTCGTGGTTGTGGTTCCGGGGAAGTGCATTTGGCCAAGAGAAACGGTGCGTGGAGCCTGTCGCAAGAGAGTTCGGCAGTGTGTTGTCTCTGAACGCGCGGCATGTGAAAGTGCACTTACAATAAACGTGATGACTTCTTACCTGCATCTCAGTAGACAATCCAAAGTCCTCCCGTGGCGCTGGCTTCGTCTTGTCTGCTCGGCCCGTCCGCAGTGACCAGTGCTGCACCAGAGGGACGGCCCGGCCACGGCCCGGCCCGCCCCTCGGCGCCGGCGAGCAGGCCTGCAGGTGAGGGAACGCTCCCCACCCTCTACCCTGTGTGTCCCCAGACGTCAGTGTTAGTGCTCCTTCCCTGCACCGTGGCAAGTACAAATAGGCTAAGTTATTGGACGTTGAGAGTGAGTAGCTTCCCCTTAGTCTGTGTCTATGATGTTCGTTTCTTTCACGGCGATTAAAACAGGACGCTGTCTCTGTCACGGAGGAGACACGCCGGGCCCTCCTGCTGCAGGCTGTGCTCGCAGCGGGCGGAGCAGCACCGAGTTCCGGTCATGGGCGGGGAAAAGGGTGTCTTAGTGATCGATGTAGAATGCTGTACCATCATGCTAAATAAACCGCGGCATTTCACCACCATCACTGCCAAAGAGGACATGCTTTCCCTGCCGGGAGGAGGAGGGAACGGGCCCTGGTGCCCTGCGGAGGGGGCGCACGGCTCCGACAAGAGGGACTCTCGTGCGGCCACAGCCACCCCCCGCCTGTGTGCGCAGTGAGGAGAGGCTGGGCGTTGGCCAGGATGAACCCGTGACGAAACCTGTGCTCGGTTCGCGCTTGCTGTGACGACATCTGTATGACGTTTGTGATGTGATTGCGTCTAGGTTGTCAGCTCTAGAATAGACTTTGGACAAACAGTGGAAATAAACGACCCTGAAAAACGCTGAGAGGAAGTGTGATTCGTGGTCAGATGGCTGCTCTCACTGGAAGGGAGCCCTCACCGGGGCTGCGGCCTGCCCTCTCCCAGGAGGGGGGCGAGGAACACGGACCCCAGACGTCACGCTGTGGAAGGACTCTCGGCGGGTGGAGCAGGGAGAAACGGTGTTAATTGTTCTCCTACAAACCCTCTAACTTACTTTCCCCCAAACAGCTGCCAGGCCGCAGGCGCGGGCAGCTTTTTTAAACCCTCACGACACCATTCCATTACCTCAAACACGTCTTAAATCTTCCTCCAGCCCCTGCCCTGAACCCACACCCCACAGTGTTCGTCTGCAGGGCAGGTAAGCTCGGTCCTGCATCTCCCCCAACCACAGAACAGCCATCGTTGGAAACCACCCGAATCTCTGGGTGGACACGGGCCGTAAGGCCAGAGCAATCAAAACAGCACGGCACTGACATAGACAGACGCAGGGCCGCTCACAGAGGAGGCAGACACTGTTACTGGACAGACACGGGCAGAAAGTGAGCCCACACTGCCTGCCAACACCGTGTGCAAGAGCAGACTCACAGAGCCGGGACCAAATGTGAAACTTGAAACAAGCAGAGACACCTCTGACATGCCTGTTGGTAGTATTTTCTGACACATCCCATGCAAAACACATGGAGTATGTCAAACTGAAGTCCCCACACGGCAACACTCGGTAACGACACCCCACTAGGGGTTGATATCCCAGATTTAGAGAGAACTCAATAGCACAGAGACAACCCAGTTAATGTTGCAGGGGCAGAGGACCTCCGATGGTCCAGAGACGAGAGGCACATTAAAGCCACAGGAAAGCCCTGCCTCACACTGTCGGGCACCATCAGTATGCCTGCCGTAATTCCACGTCTGGGCATGTACACAGAAACCCAAACACTAGTTAGGGCACGTGCACATGTATGTTCCCTGCAGCGGGCTGCGGGAGCGACCAAGGCCCACCCACCTGAGCGCAGTGGGTCGAGTGCGAGGGAGAACTGGCCATTCGAAAAGCAGCACGACCGGCCAGTTAATCAGCCAGAGAAAGACACACCACATGACCTGCCACTCGCATGTGAACCAGCTAAAAGTACAGAGAGCAGACACCAGCAGCAGCTCCTTGTTCCCACCTCACTCCGGGGCCCAAGGAGGGACACACAGGCCCGCAGTCTCCAGTGGTGGGGCCAGTCCTCACGGCCGCCCCGCCTGCAGGTAAGTCCCTCCTGCAAACGGCAGTGAAGGCTCAGCTGCAGGAGGGGGGTGCGGAGCCCACACCGCCCACCAGGCAGCTGCAGGCCTAGCCCTGTGACAGCCCCACAGGGCTCCTACCACCCCTGCCGCCCTCCACCAAGACTGGGGGTGGGGGTGGGGGGGCAACTCTGCCTCATCCATCAGGTTGAGCTCAGGCAGGGCCCCAAGATGCAAGGAAATACGCCCCCAAGGAAAACAGGAACCTCCAGGAGAGGAGTCCTCCCCTGCCCCCAAACCAGTGTCTGAGAAGTAAAAGGCCCCAAGGCTGAGTAAAATGGCCGCTCGTTTGTCCAGTCCCTCACCCCCCAGGTCCTGCTCTGGCCGCCTGGGTCCACCTGGGAACTCCTGTTGGACACGCTGCCAGGCGAGTGACGGGCTGTAAAACACACCTACTACTTCAGATGCAAACATTAAACGCTCCAATCAAAAGGCATGGGCGGGGGGGGGGGGGGTGCTGGATGGGGAGCAAAGGCAGGCCCTACAAAAGCCTTCAGACAGGAAACGGGACTGCGTGAAGGGATGGGAAGGGGTCTTCTATGAACAGAAATGGCGAGAAAAAAGGCTGGGGTGGCAGTACTTCCTGGGCAAGAGAGCCCTCAGACCACGAGAATGAAGGACCCAGCATTGCATTTGTGGGTCCTTACCGGAAGCAACCCCAAACACCAACATGAACAGACACGTCCACATGCTCTCGGCAGTAGGCCCTGTGCTCAGTGACGTAAACCAGGAAAAAGGCACCTGTGACCTCACTCCTATGGGGAATCTCAAACAGCAAAGGAACCGACTCAAACAGGCTTGCCAGATGGAAGAAGAGGGTGTGTGTGTGTGTGTGTAAGAGAGAAAGGGGGGGGGGGGGGAGGGAGGGAGGTGGAGGGATTAAGAAAAACACCCATAAATAGTATGGAGATCACCAGAGGGGGTGGGAGGAGTTGAGGGTAAAGGGGGAACAAACAGTGACCATAGTACAATGTCCAGATACTGTTTTTAGAGCTCTGCAACTGAAACGTAATTTATTTACCAATGTCACCCCAATAAATGCAATAAAAAAACTAAAGCAGAGTCTGAGGCCAGTACCACCTCTGTGTCCTCTTGTCCTTCACCTAAGTGCCCCTGCTCCTGCTGCTCCTCCTCGAGGGCCCCTAACTGCGCACAGGTCCACGTGTGCGGCCTCACGGACATCCCCTCTCCACCTTCAGAGGAGGGAGACACATGACGAGAAAAAAGGCTGAGGTTTCCTGGGGAACTGCTAAGGGAGACAGGAATTCATGGGCATTTCGCAATGTACCTGGAAACACACCACAACACCCAGGAAAAACGCCCCAGTATTTCGCGAGAGCCCCACTGGGATTCATTCACATGTAAAAGCACCGTTTCCTACACCTTTTTGCCTCCTGACCATCTGGCTGATAATAAAAGGACTTTAGTAGGAGCAGGGAAAGGGATAAGCGGTGAGGGAAGAAGACTAGACAGACTTTGGGTGGTGAACACAATACAGCAGACATGCTAACACTGCACATCTAGAGCCTGTATATTTTAGCCAATGCCACCCCAATCTATATACATAAAGCCTGAGTGACTGGCCAACTGGTAGCTATGATGCCCGCTGGCCACCAGGAGGCAGACACTCTGACCAGTAGCTATGATGCACATTGGCCACCAGGGGGCAGACACTCTGACCAGTAGCTATGATGCACAATGACCAGATACTCCAATCAGTAGCTATGATGCACATTGGCCACCAGGGGGCAGACACTCTGACCAGTAGCTATGATGCACAATGACCAGATACTCCAATCAGTAGCTATGATGCACATTGGCCACCAGGGGGCAGACACTCTGACCAGTAGCTATGATGCACAATGACCAGATACTCCAATCAGTAGCTATGATGCACATTGGCCACCAGGGGGCAGACATTCCACGCAAGAGCTGCAGAGCTGCAGAGACTTGGCAGCTGCGTTTCTTGGGTGGAATTCCCAGAACCAGAGAGGAGGGAGCCCAATTCTGGGGTGCGTCACCTGAGAACTGCCCTCTCGCAACCTGGGAACCCTTGGGGGATGTCTGAGAGCCGGTGTCAGCCTGATCGTCACAGGCCAAGCTGGGGGACCCCACTGGTGCACAACCAGGCTTCTAGTAAATGCAATAAAAATGAAAATTTAAAAATAAAAGATCTGTGCTGTCTTCAGAGAAAAGGGGGAACGAGGGCTGAAGGTGTTCATCCTGCCCCAAACCTGCTTTTGTGACACATTAAAGGCACCGCACTGGGGACAGTTAGGGCCAAAGGCAATACCTATAAGGTCGTCTTGCCCACCCCTCGAGTTACAGGTTCCACATGAGGAGACCGGTCTCTGGCGGCGAAGGGCTTCACCAGACCGCCTGGGGCCCCTGTGCTGGCAGACCTTTCTAGAGAAAAAGTCAGAAACCAAGGCCTCTGCCCCCCACAGGGCTCGGCACCAGCTGGCCGGGTCAGTGGCTTCACACACATCGTCAGGCTCCGCTCACCTGGGCGTGCAGGACCGAGGGACAAGGCCTGGTTCTCATCGATGGTCTTTATTGTGAGACGGTCAGACATCGGGCTGGGTTCCCGTGGCCGTTCCCTCTGCCAGCTGCCACCAAACCAGACTCGCTCACGTCCCACAAGTTACTGCCCTTCTCTCTCTCTTTCTCCCTCCCGCTCTCTCCCTGGCAAGTGCCACGCTGGTCCCAATTTTCCCAGAATCCTCCTTGCAAACTGTTGGGTGTGGATGGAGGTGCCCGCCCTGCCCCGGCCGCGTTCTCTGGACGGTCGTGGTTTGGGGGAAAGGCCAGCATGCTCCCTCCCCGGGGCCCAGGCGCAGGCTGCGGCTGGGGGTAGCTTCTCCCTCCGGTGGGAAGCAGGAACTCTTCCCTCAGCGAGAACACGGGAGAGTGGGGACGGGGCTTAGGAAGAACAGGGCGTTCTGGGGTGCGGTGGCTTCCGTTTGCTTTCTAGTCTCCCCAAGGCAGTCTCTGGCCCTGAACGTACAGGCTGTGGGGAGCGTGGGGCTCTGCCCTCCGGACACTGGGCTCTCACGCCCCTGGGCCTCGGCCTGCTGTCCGTGGGCCGCTCCCCACCGAGGTCCTCGTGCATCACGTAGAGCAGCAGCTTGCCTTCCGGCTGCCTGCCGGTGCCCGGAGCTGGGGGGTCACCCCGCCCGGGGAGCTCGCTCTGCTGGGCCACGGGCTGCGGGCGGCTCCAGGCGTCCACTTCGAGAACCCACCACGGCTCCTCTGCCTGGGTGGTGCCTCTGGAAGCCGCCTGGGCCCCGTCCTCCCCCGGCCGGCCACCCCCGACGGGCGGGGAGGGTTGGGCGGCCTCCAGCCGGCCCTGCAGGATGGCCCGCACGGCTGCCCCGCTCTCGTCCGAGGCGCCAGAGTAGGACCACCTGTTCTGGCCAGTGAGCTGCCGGACCAGGTCCTGGTCGCCCCGCAGCCGGGCGTGGGCCAGCTCGACCCGCTGCAGCTGCGCCCGGCAGCGCCGGTAGAAGGCCTTCTGCTCGGTGAGCCGGGCGCTGGCCTCGTGCTTCTTCATGGCGTCCAGGAGGCCCAGCTGCCGCCGCAGCAGGCGCTCCTCCTTCCAGTGGAAGGACAGCACCGAGGTCGACTTCTCCGTCCCCAGCAGCTCGGCGTGCTGCCCGAGTGCCGAGCAGCGCCGGGGGCCCAGGCCAGCCAGGCCGGCTCCCGGGCTGGGGCGCTCGCCGGGCGGGTGGTTTCTCCAGGAGCTGCCCGGTGGGGCCTGGCCGGCTGCCATGTCTCTGCCGGCGGCTGGAGGAGTGGGTGACCGGCGGGCACTGTGACCACAGAGTTCTGTTCCGAGCTCCAGTGTTTGGTAAGAATTCTGTGGGTTGTCGGGGCGCTCGCTGGTGGTCGAGGGCTTCTTCCCTCGAGGGCGGGGGTCCTGGTTCCCTGGCCGGGTGAGCACAGGCCCAGCCTCCACCTGACACACCCCTCAAGCCTCAACCCACAGAGCCTGAGTCCAGAGCAGCCCGGCCTGGGGGAGGCCTGGTCTGGCACAGACAGCGCCTGGCAGCACTGAGGAAGCTGTGTTGTTGTTTTGAGATAAAAACGCGTTTTTACTGACTTCGGGGGGGGGGGGGGGGAAGAGAGAGAAAAAGAGAGAGAGAGAGAGGGAGAAAGAGAGAAACATCCAAGATGAGAGAGAATCATGGATTGGCTGCCTCCTGCACTCCCCCTAGTGGGGCTCAAGCCTCCACCAGCAATTGAACAGTCCCCTCTTGGTTCACAGGTTGATGCTCAACCACTGGGCCACACAGCCAGGGTCCTTTCCCAGTCTTTATTAGAACACACACCAATAATTCAAACACCCCAATAATTCAAACACATACACACCGACAATTCAAACACACACACACACCGATAATTCAAACACACACAGACACACACTGATAATTCAAACACACACACACACCGATAATTCAAACACACACAGACACACACCGATAATTCAAACACACAGACACACCGATAATTCAAACACACAGACACACCGATAATTCAAACACAAACACACACCGATAATTCAAACACACAGACACACCGATAATTCTCACACACACACACCGATAATTCAAACACACAGACACACCGATAATTCAAACACAGACACACCGATAATTCACACACACACACACACCGATAATTCAAACACACAGACACACCAATAATTCACACACACACACTGATAATTCAAACACACACACACACCGATAATTTAAACACACACAGACACACACTGATAATTCAAACACATACACACCGATAATTCACACACACAGACACATAGATAATTCACACACACACACACACACACACACACACACCGATAATTTAAACACACACAGACACACACTGATAATTCAAACACATACACACCGATAATTCACACACACAGACACATAGATAATTCACACACACATTGCACCGCTATGTTCATCGCAGCTTTCTTTACAAGCCAAGGGTCCAAACTGGGTGTCCATCAAAGACAAAAAGACAAAGAAGGCCTGCTCAACCACTGGGCCACACAGCCAGGGTCCTTTCCCAGTCTTTATTAGAACACACATCAATAATTCAAACACCCCAATAATTCAAACACATACACACCGACAATTCAAACACACACACACCGATAATTCAAACACACAGACACACACTGATAATTCAAACACACACACACACCGATAATTCAAACACACAGACACACACTGATAATTCAAACACAGACACACACCGATAATTCAAACACACACACCGATAATTCAAACACACACACACACACACACACACACACACCGATAATTTAAACACACACACACACACACACACTGATAATTCAAACACAGACACACAGACACACACACACACACACCCCGATAATTTAAACACACACACACACACACACACACACACACAGATAATTCAAACACAGACACACAGACACACACACACACACACACGGATAATTTAAACACACACACACACACACACTGATAATTCAAACACAGACACACAGACACACACACACACACACACACTGATAATTCAAACACAGACACACAGACACACACACACCGATAATTTAAACACACACACACACACACACACACACTGATAATTCAAACACAGACACACAGACACACACACACACACACACACACCGATAATTTAAACACACACACACACACACACACACTGATAATTCAAACACAGACACACAGACACACACACACACACACACACACACAGATAATTCAAACACAGACACACAGACACACACACACACACACACACACACACCGATAATTTAAACACACACACACACACACACACTGATAATTCAAACACAGACACACAGACACACACACACACACACACACACACCGATAATTTAAACACACACACACACACACACACTGATAATTCAAACACAGACACACAGACACACACACACACACACACACACACCGATAATTTAAACACACACACACACACACACACACACACTGATAATTCAAACACAGACACACAGACACACACACACACACACACACACACTGATAATTCAAACACAGACACACAGACACACAGACACACACACACACACCGATAATTTAAACACACACACACACACACACACACTGATAATTCAAACACAGACACACAGACACACACACACACACACACACACCGATAATTTAAACACACACACACACACACACACACACACACACTGATAATTCAAACACAGACACACAGACACACACACACACACACCGATAATTTAAACACACACACACACACACACACACACACACACACTGATAATTCAAACACAGACACACAGACACACACACACACACACCGATAATTTAAACACACACACACACACACACACCGATAATTCAAACACACACACACACACACACACACACACACACCGATAATTTAAACACACACACACACACACACACACACACACACACCGATAATTCAAACACACACACACACACACACACACACACACCGATAATTTAAACACACACACACACACACACACACTGATAATTCAAACACAGACACACAGACACACACACACACACACACACACACTGATAATTCAAACACAGACACACAGACACACACACACACACACACACACCGATAATTTAAACACACACACACACACACACACACTGATAATTCAAACACAGACACACAGACACACAGACACACACACACACACCGATAATTTAAACACACACACACACACACACACACACACACACTGATAATTCAAACACAGACACACAGACACACACACACACACACCGATAATTTAAACACACACACACACACACACACACACACACACTGATAATTCAAACACAGACACACAGACACACACACACACACACCGATAATTTAAACACACACACACACACACACACACACACACCGATAATTCAAACACACACACACACACACACACACACACACACACCGATAATTTAAACACACACACACACACACACACACACACACACTGATAATTCAAACACACACACACACACACACACACACACCGATAATTTAAACACACACACACACACACACACACACACACACTGATAATTCAAACACACACACACACACACACACACACACACCGATAATTTAAACACACACACACACACACACACACTGATAATTCAAACACACACACACACACACACACACCGATAATTCAAACACACACACACACACACACACACACACCGATAATTTAAACACACACACACACACACACACACACACTGATAATTCAAACACACACACACACACACACACACACACCGATAATTTAAACACACACACACACACACACACACACACACACTGATAATTCAAACACACACACACACACACACACACACCGATAATTTAAACACACACACACACACACACACACACACACACTGATAATTCAAACACACACACACACACACACACACACACCCCGATAATTTAAACACACACACACACACACACACACACACACACACCGATAATTTAAACACACACACACACACACACACACACTGATAATTCAAACACACACACACACACACACACACACACCGATAATTTAAACACACACACACACACACACACACACACCGATAATTCAAACACACACACACACACACACACACACACACACCGATAATTTAAACACACACACACACACACACACACACACTGATAATTCAAACACACACACACACACACACACACACCGATAATTTAAACACACACACACACACACACACACACACTGATAATTCAAACACACACACACACACACACACACACACACACCCCGATAATTTAAACACACACACACACACACACACACACCGATAATTTAAACACACACACACACACACACACACACACACACACTGATAATTCAAACACACACACACACACACACACACACACCGATAATTTAAACACACACACACACACACACACACACCGATAATTCAACCACACACACACACACACACACACACACACACCGATAATTTAAACACACACACACACACACACACACACACTGATAATTCAAACACACACACACACACACACACACACACCGATAATTTAAACACACACACACACACACACACACACTGATAATTCAAACACATACAAGGGAATGAGATGCAGCCACAACAAGAATGGAATCTTGCCATCTGTGACATCGACAGACCTACAGGGTCATCCGCTCGGCGAGGTCAGTCAACAGACACAAACCGACTATTTCCCCGAGACGTGGACTCTACAAACACACGGACACCACAAATGGAACAACAGACAGACAGACCTGCAGATCGAGACCAACTGACGCGAGATGGAGGGGGAGGACGGAACACGCTGGTGACAGACATTGTCCCAGATGTGAGCGCAGCATGAGGAGCCACTGAAGTGTGCTGTGACGGTGTCAGAGGGTGAGACCGACGGGTGACCGCTCCATCTCATTGCTAAGCTGTGCCCCTGGAGCCGAGACACACTGGAGGTCCACTCCACTGGGAACATAAATGTGAAACAAGCACTGGACAGGGAGCGTCCCTGCAGGCCCCATTTCCTCCACAATGTTCACCACATCCTTTCACTCATGCTCCTCGGGGACGTGGTGGGTTTCCTTCCCCACCACGGCAAACACAGTGAACACACAGTTGGCCCTTGAACAACATGAGGGGAGGCACGGACCCCCGAAGAGGAAAAGAAATTGGTTTTTTTAAGTTTAGACGCCCCCAAACGTAACTACAAAAGCCTGCAGTTGCTGGGGCGCTCTGGGTAACATGACCTTCCCGGGGCGCATCTGGTGCGGGTCCTGGGGCTGTTTCAGGCCGGGTCCCCACAAAACAGCGGGAAGGACGTTTCTGCAAAACCCCGGGGGGGGGGGGAGGGGGCTGCGGGGCCCCCTGGGCACCTCTGTCGCTGTCCGAGCAGCTTCTCAAGGTGAACTGTCGGCCTGGCACCTGCCCGAGTCGCAGTGCCCGCCGCCCCTCCCGGCCACACCGGGCCCACGCTGCACCCGCACCGGCGCAGGGAATGGAGCGGCCCGGCCCTTCCTGTGGGCACCGAGCACCGGGCGGGGCTGCAGAGCCGGCAGCACCGAGCCTCCGCCCGCAACCGCCTTCCTCAGTCACCGCACAGCAGGACACGGACGGACACGGACACGGACGGACACAGACACGCTCTCCCCACGGGGATCGCACTCACCTCGCCCGGGCGCCGTCCACGTGCAGCGCGGGAGCCGAGCCCCTGCGCTCCACTCGGCCGCCGGAGCCGGTCCTCGTCCTCTGGCCTCCGTGGTGGTGGTGGCGGCGGCGGGGAAGCCGGGGCAGCGCGCACTTGTGTCACTTTCCGAAAGAAAACCATCCGTCACTCCTGCCCATCCTTCCGCCTTGTGTCCATGACTCTGCTCCCCGCTGGTTCTGCTCCCCGCTCTCACAAGTCAGCGTCTGTCTCCGCGAGCCAAACTCTCCGCCAGGCCGGCTCCTGCTCCTGCTCCTCCTCCGGCCAAGCCATCTGTCCGTCCGTCTCCAGCGCACTCCTGGGGGGTCTCTTGCTCCCAGTGTCTCCAAGACCCCCTCCCGCGCCCTCGGCGGGCCCCTCGCTCCGCTTCATGATGTCTGATTGGCTCCTGAGGTCCTGAGATGTGCGCGCTCCGACCTGGCGCTCCGCGGGATGGACAGTTGGCTCTCCCCGCCGGACGGACGGCTCCGTGGGTCGGACTCACAGCCGGCCTGCGGGGCCCTCTCTCCAGCAGCCTCGCCCTCCAGGCCTCCAGATGCGGCCTCTCTCAGGCGCCTCCTTCCATGACCGGGCGACCCCCCACCCCGGGACCCTGCGCCCCGGCTCCTGCGTCCTCCGGCCGGGGCGAACCCCGCGATGTTCCCACGGGCAGGGCGGCCCGCCCGCCCCTCTCCCCGCACTTCCAGGCGGTCCCTCCCGCCCGGGCCTCTCCCTCCAGAGGCGGCCATCGGTGGAATCCATCCAGAGGGCGGGCCTCCTTCCAGGTCTCTGTGTCCAACCCGAGCCGGTGTCCGTCTGTCTGTCTTCCTCCAGGGCTCAGCCCACCTTTGCACAACGCAGCGGGAGGCCCAGCCTTCGAGCCTCCGTCCAGAGCTCCAGCATCTCCCCTCCTCCTCCTCCTCTTTCCAGCGGGCACGCCAGCAGCTGTCCATCCTACTCCCTCTCGCTCTTCCTGGTCCCCCAAACCTGCTCGCTGCCACTCAGCCCTCCGACGCTGCCGCCATCGCTCTGACATTTCATTTTTTCTAAAAGCAAAACTCTTTCCAAAACTGCCCATCATCCCCGCTGACGTCGCGTCTCCAGCTTCAGATCCTTCCTCCCTGGTCCTCTCCCGCCTCCACTTCTCTCTGGAGCCACCTTGGGCGACAGGTGTGCATCCTATCGTCGTCGCCATGGACCCTACCCCGCGAGAAACACGCTCCTGACGCGAAGGATCCGCAGGAAGTGCGTCCGGGCCTTCTCCCAGCTGCCTCCGCACCCTCCTCTTTTTCTTTCCCGTGGGCCGTCCGTCCGACTGCCACAGCCCCATCCACAGCTCACACCACGCAGCTCACGTTGTCACGTCTCCCTCGGCTCAGTCCGGCGGCACCAGCCACTTCCTGGGGGTCCCATGGTGTCATCCGAGGCTACGGTTTTGCACTGAACACGATGGAAAACAGGAGAACCACAGATCACGTTTTACTGCGACAGACAAGGGACACGAGAGACAAACGGCTCACACACAGAACGACAAGGTGATCACACGGGCACCATGGGCCGCTATGAACCGTCACGCTTCACCTGCGTGTTCGATGCTGGCAAAGAATAAAACTGACCCGCATGTACATGTATGCGGTGCATTTGTGACACACCTAACTTGGAAAAAAATTTTCTGCACAGTTCACCTACCTGCCAGTTTTTTTTCCAGGTTGTTCCAAATCTCCAAAGATTTTTACAATCTAGTGATTGGGGAAAAACATCTACATATAAGTAGATCCATGCAGTTCAACCCTGCGTTGTTCAAGAGTCAACTGTCAAGTCACTGGTTTGAAATCTGTCTTCTTTCTAAGACAGACATTTCAGTGCTATCATTCTGCCTCTAAATACGGCCTTAGCAGCATCCCACATATTTTAATATTTTCATTTTGATTCAGTTGAAAATACTGTTTGTTTTCTTCAGGGAGAAAGAATAATTTTATTAGATCATTACATTCAAAAGTTATTTTTTAATGAATTTATTGGGGTGACATCGGTTAATAATATTCTACAGGTTTCAGGTGTACAATGCTATAGCACATCATCTGTACACTGTATCGTGTGTTCACTACCCCAAGTCAAGACTCCTTCCCTCACCACACATCTCCCTTTTACGCTCTTCTACCTCCCCAACCACTATTTTGAGTTTCAAAAGAAATACTGCAACCCCCCACCCAAAATAGTTGACCCATGTTATCTTCTTTCAACATTCTCTGTGAGTTCTGATTAGGGCACATCTTTGTCAACATCAGAGGTTGTTAACACCTTATGGTATCCATTAAATTTATTGAGGGGACATTCAATGAAATTACACAGGTTCCGGCGGTACTATTCTATAATACAACATCTGAACGTTCCCTCCTGTGTTTACCAGCCAAAGCCAAATCCTCACCGTCACCATGTATTTGATGCCTTTAGCTCCGAATCCTCTTTGCTCTGGTCACCACCACACTGCGGCCCATCCATGTCTATGAGGGGTTCACAACGGCCAGTTAGACAAAAAGGCAACCGATCCCATGGGAGTAAGACATCTGCAAACCAGAGCTCTGATGAGGACTTCATAGTCAACACACATAGAGAACTCTCCCCTCAGCGCCCAATAAACAGTCCGAGAGAACTCACCCCTCAGCACCCAATAAACAATCCGAGAGAACTCTCCCCTCATCACCCAATAAACAGGGCGAGAGAACTCACCCCTCTCAGCGCCCAATAAACAGTCCGAGAGAACTCTCCCCTCTCATCACCCAATAAACAGTCCGAGAGAACTCTCCCCTCTCATCACCAATAAACAGTCCGAGAGAACTCTCCCCCCTCATCACCCAATAAACAGTCCCGAGAGAACTCTCCCCTCTCATCACCCAATAAACAGTCCGAGAGAACTCACCCCTCTCAGCGCCCAATAAACAGTCCGAGAGAACTCTCCCCTCTCATCACCCAATAAACAGTCCGAGAGAACTCTCCCCTCTCATCACCCAATAAACAGTCCGAGAGAACTCTCCCCCCTCATCACCCAATAAACAGTCCCGAGAGAACTCTCCCCTCTCATCGCCCAATAAACAGTCCGAGAGAACTCACCCCTCTCAGCACCCAATAAACAGTCCGAGAGAACTCTCCCCTCTCAGCACCCAATAAACAGTCCGAGAGAACTCTCCCCTCTCATCACCCAATAAACAGTCCGAGAGAACTCTCCCCTCTCATCACCCAATAAACAGTCCGAGAGAACTCTCCTCTCATCACCCAATAAACAGTCCGAGAGAACTCACCCCTCTCAGCACCCAATAAACAGTCCCGAGAGAACTCTCCCCTCTCAGCACCCAATAAACAGTCCGAGAGAACTCTCCCCTCTCATCACCCAATAAACAGTCCGAGAGAACTCTCCCCTCTCATCACCCAATAAACAGTCCGAGAGAACTATCCTCTCATCACCCAATAAACAGTCCGAGAGAACTCTCCCCTCTCATCACCCAATAAACAGTCCGAGAGAACTCTCCTCTCATCGCCCAATAAACAGTCCGAGAGAACTCACCCCTCTCAGCACCCAATAAACAGTCCCGAGAGAACTCTCCCCTCTCAGCACCCAATAAACAGTCCGAGAGAACTCTCCCCTCTCATCACCCAATAAACAGTCCGAGAGAACTCTCCCCTCTCATCACCCAATAAACAGTCCGAGAGAACTCTCCCCTCTCATCACCCAATAAACAGTCCGAGAGAACTCTCCTCTCATCACCCAATAAACAGTCCGAGAGAACTCTCCCCTCTCATCACCCAATAAACAGTCCGAGAGAACTCTCCCCTCTCATCACCCAATAAACAGTCCGAGAGAACTCTCCCCTCAGCACCCAATAAACAGTCCGAGAGAACTCTTCCCCTCTCATCACCCAATAAACAGTCCGAGAGAACTCTCCCCTCTCATCACCCAATAAACAGTCCGAGAGAACTCCCCACTCATCACCCAATAAACAGTCCGAGAGAACTCTCCCCTCTCATCACCCAATAAACAGTCCGAGAGAACTCTTCCCTCTCAGCATCCAATAAACAGTCCGAGAGAACTCTCCCCTCAGCACCCAATAAACAGTCCGAGAGAACTCTCCCCTCTCATCACCCAATAAACAGTCCGAGAGAACTCTCCCCTCAGCACCCAATAAACAGTCCCGAGAGAACTCTCCCCTCTCATCGCCCAATAAACAGTCAGAGAGAACTCACCCCTCTCAGCACCCAATAAACAGTCCGAGAGAACTCTCCCCTCTCAGCACCCAATAAACAGTCCGAGAGAACTCTCCCCTCTCATCACCCAATAAACAGTCCGAGAGAACTCTCCCCTCTCATCACCCAATAAACAGTCCGAGAGAACTCTCCTCTCATCACCCAATAAACAGTCCGAGAGAACTCACCCCTCTCAGCACCCAATAAACAGTCCCGAGAGAACTCTCCCCTCTCAGCACCCAATAAACAGTCCCGAGAGAACTCTCCCCTCTCAGCACCCAATAAACAGTCCGAGAGAACTCTCCCCTCTCATCACCCAATAAACAGTCCGAGAGAACTCTCCCCTCTCATCACCCAATAAACAGTCCGAGAGAACTCTCCCCTCTCATCACCCAATAAACAGTCCGAGAGAACTCTCCCCTCTCATCACCCAATAAACAGTCCGAGAGAACTCTCCTCTCATCGCCCAATAAACAGTCCGAGAGAACTCACCCCTCTCAGCACCCAATAAACAGTCCCGAGAGAACTCTCCCCTCTCATCACCCAATAAACAGTCCGAGAGAACTCTCCCCTCTCATCACCCAATAAACAGTCCGAGAGAACTCTCCCCTCTCATCACCCAATAAACAGTCCGAGAGAACTCTCCTCTCATCACCCAATAAACAGTCCGAGAGAACTCTCCCCTCTCATCACCCAATAAACAGTCCGAGAGAACTCTTCCCCTCTCATCACCCAATAAACAGTCCGAGAGAACTCTCCCCTCTCATCACCCAATAAACAGTCCGAGAGAACTCTCCCCTCTCATCACCCAATAAACAGTCCGAGAGAACTCTCCCCTCTCATCACCCAATAAACAGTCCGAGAGAACTCTTCCCTCTCATCACCCAATAAACAGTCCGAGAGAACTCTCCCCTCAGCACCCAATAAACAGTCCGAGAGAACTCTCCCCTCTCATCACCCAATAAACAGTCCGAGAGAACTCTCCCCTCTCATCACCCAATAAACAGTCCGAGAGAACTCTCCTCTCATCACCCAATAAACAGTCCGAGAGAACTCTCCCCTCTCAGCACCCAATAAACAGTCCGAGAGAACTCTCCCCTCTCAGCACCCAATAAACAGTCCGAGAGAACTCTCCCCTCTCATCACCCAATAAACAGTCCGAGAGAACTCTCCCCTCTCAGCACCCAATAAACAGTCCGAGAGAACTCTCCCCTCTCAGCACCCAATAAACAGTCCGAGAGAACTCCCCTCTCATCACCCAATAAACAGTCCGAGAGAACTCTCCCCTCTCATCACCCAATAAACAGTCCGAGAGAACTCTCCCCTCTCAGCACCCAATAAACAGTCCGAGAGAACTCTCCTCTCATCACCCAATAAACAGTCCGAGAGAACTCCCCTCTGAGCACCCAATAAACAGTCCGAGAGAACTCTCCCCTCTCAGCACCCAATAAACAGTCCGAGAGAACTCTCCCCTCTCATCACCCAATAAACAGTCCGAGAGAGCTCTCCCCTCAGCACCCAATAAACAGTCCGAGAGAACTCTCCCCTCTCAGCGCCCAATAAACAGTCCGAGAGAACTCTCCCCTCTCAGCGCCCAATAAACAGTCCGAGAGAACTCTCCCCTCAGCACCCAATAAACAGTCCGAGAGAACTCTCCCCTCAGCACCCAATAAACAGTCCGAGAGAACTCTCCCCTCAGCACCCAATAAACAGTCCGAGAGAACTCTCCCCTCTCATCACCCAATAAACAGTCCGAGAGAACTCTCCCCTCTCAGCACCCAATAAACAGTCCGAGAGAACTCTCCCCTCATCACCCAATAAACAGTCCGAGAGAACTCTCCCCTCAGCACCCAATAAACAGTCCGAGAGAACTCTCCCCTCTCAGCGCCCAATAAACAGTCCGAGAGAACAACGGGCAGAGGACGTGCACAGACATTCCACCAAAAAAAGACTCGCAAACGGACAGCAGATATATGAAGTCACTCTACCTCACTAGCTATTGGGGAACTGCCAATCAGAACCACAGTGAGCTACCACCTCAGCCTGTTAAACCAGGCCGTCATCAACAATACAAGCCGTTTAAGCTCTGGAGAGGTGGCAGAGAAATGGGGACGCTCACTCACATTGGTGGGAATATAAAGTGGTGCAGCCGCTATGGAAAACAGGAGAGAGGGTCTTCAAAAAATGAAAAATAGACTTACCTTATGACTCAGCAATCCCTCTTCTGGGCATCGACCCCAAAAACCTGAAAACATTTATTCTCAAAGGCATATGCACCCCAACGTTCACTGCAGCGTTATTCACGGGGCCCAGACATGCAAACAACAGAGTGTTCCTCGGTAGAGGACGGCTGAAGGAGATGGGCACATGTAAACCCATGGAGCACTCCTCAGCCACGAGCAAGGACAGAGCACTTGCCATCGGCAACAACACGAATGGAGCTTGAGGGTATCATGCTACGTGATGTATGACAGACAGAAAAAGCAAAGCACCACGTCATTTCACTCATGTGTGGGATATCAAACTGAAAGCAACAACAGAACAGACAAGAAAAACAAACATTTTTGTCACATAAAGTCTCCAGAGTTGTAGAGAGATCAGCACAATTTTGCGTACAATTTTCCATACTGGGAAAAGAAGAAACAATTGGTCTATATCAATTTTGAGAGTCAAAGGGAGATGGAAATTGAGTGCAGTGTGACCACAAAAACCTGTTAGCCACGAAGGTGCGAGTCAGAAACAGGAATTTAACCGATCACGCAACTCTGATGTTTTGGCACTTTTGGTTTTTGCTGCAATAGTTTTCGGTCCAGTTGCTGAAAACTATCTCCATTTCTCCTTTTTTTTTCCATCAAAAATAAAAGCAATAAAAAAAAAGTGAAGATAGAAGAAGAAATTCTAAAGATTCGATGATGTAGTTAAGCTTGGTGAGGGTCTTAAAGAAGAAAATGGCATAAATATTTTCAAATAAAGCTCTAAAACAGGGGTTGGGGACATCCTGTCCATTGCTCTATGAGGCCTGTGAGGTAATGTGGCCTGGCCCTGCCAAGACGTTAGGGGTGAGTTAGACATGTGGGATCAAACAGCGGACTAATTTGAAAGTTAATCATTTTGAATGGTCCCCCAAATGATGTGTCAATACCCACAAGGCTCTTGGAAGGAAAAAGCTTCCCCACCCGTGCCCTCGCTGGCACAGAGATCGCAGGACGGTCACGGCATACAAGCCAAAGGCCCCGCACAGGTACTCACCCCCGTCCAGAAGCGACAGGCCTCACTCCAGCCCTCTGTCTTGGCGAAACTTGACAAAGAGCAAAGCAAAGACAGAGATTAGAAAACCCTGAGCGCAGAAAAAAATCACACAGAGCTGAAATGCATTCCATGGTCGTTGTGTCAACATACTGTTACTGATTTCTCAGAGGAAGGGAGAGGCCCAGAGCGACAGAAACATCAATGATTCTCTCTCACCACTGATGAACCAGAACTTGCGGCTCAATTCAGAGAAGGGCACAGAGACCCAGATTTTGGGTTCCAGCCCTGGAGGAGGTGGGGATGAGAGGAAATCTGCTGATGTTTCTGTTGCAAATAAATGAATCCCAATTTCTCTCTCTCCCTGCCCCTTCTCAATTTCTCCATAAAATCAATAACAACAAAAAGAAGACGCAAACATCATTACCACCCAAGCGCACGCCTGCTCTCCACATGAGACAAAGGAAACCCACTGACCTTAAAGGCCAGGGCACCAGCCACCACTGTCCAGATGGTTGCACTGCAAGACACAATGACAGAGAAAAAACTTAGTCAACATGGCCCTTCAGTACGGCCTTCCGGGAGAGCACCCCCAAGAGCCCGAGAAACAGCCTGGAAAGGCACATGGGATTCCCTCCAGGCACTGCCACTCACACTGAACTTTATTTTGGTCATCACCTATCTTCCAGACCACCCGCTCTCATCAGTCACCCAAACACGGCCCAATGCAGGCACCGTCGGGACAACTGCACACTCATCTGCTCGCCAGACATGTAGTGGGACCGAGGGCAGAGCAAGGAGGCCTCCAGAGCTGCAAGGCAACGACTCGGGAAGGAGCCTGACAGACAGCCCAGCAAGCTCTTAGGCCCAGTGAAGGCCTTTCCCCCGGAATGTGACCTGGGAAAAGAGTGACCCGCCCACTAAAGACCTGGCTTGTTCCAATGAAACCCAAGCATTCAGGAAAACTTGATGACTTATGAGGTAATGACCTCTCCCAAAACCAATGAAATAGCAAACGAATGAAACAACACGAACAAATAAATAACAAGGAATCAACATAAATAATGCCCAAATGACATCAAGGGACTATGGAACCTAATAAAAACAAAAAATAACCAACAACATGATTCTCACAAGACAAATGGGTAGGGATTCCAAGAAAGGGGAAGAGGAGCCATACTGCTTCTCCTGGGTGGCTGTGGTCACAAGTAACAGAGGAATCTGGCGAGGTTCGAACACTGAATCGGATGTTTACCATCCACTCAGGAGAGCGGGGGGAGGCGTGTGCTCAAGCCGTGCACATAACGCATGACACTGTCACGGCCCCCAACCAAAGACCACCTAGCGCCCTTTCAGTCCGGTTCCCTTCTGTTGGGCGGCACCACTCTGGCCTTGGGTCGGCCCATGCCCACGGACCTACAGTCACCAAGAATGTAGTACATGGGTCCCCACTGCCCAAAGAGGCCTCCTCCTCAGTCACATGCACACGTGCACTACGCCCAACACAGAAGACAGCCACTCACCTTGAACGTGAAGGCCACGACCTCCATCGGGAGAGAAGGCCACACTGCAAGACACAACCAGAGGAGAGGCCTGGCTTCACAGGTGGCCTCTGCTCTTGCTCTCAGTGCGTGACGACGGGGCCCCAAACACATCCGTCAACATGGAGCAGGCCATGTGCACGGAGCAGTGATCAGGGAGAGGCACGTGGCATTCTCTCAAGAACCTGCCCGCCTCCAGAACCCAATCTCATCGCTGGGGCGAAACCCCAGCCTCCCCGTCACGGTGCCACCAAACTGGCACCTTGCTGGGCCTCAGCGTAATCCTATTGAGCATGATTTTTATGTCATCACCTCACTTCAAGATTATGGGTTGTCATCATTGACCCAAGGAAGGCGCTCTGCAGGTGTCGTGCAACTGCACACTTGTCTGCTCACCGGAGATGTTTCCTGGGACCGAGGGCAGGGCCACGAGGGCTCGAGAGCTGCATGGTTCCGACTCGGGAAGGCTCTAGGCCAATTGAAGGCCCCATTTTTTGGAATGTGACCTGGAAGAAGAGGAGTAACACGCCTTCTAAAGACCTAGCTTGTTCCAGCCCCTACAGGGACTTGTTCATTCATGCACCAGTGACCACTCTCCCCAAAGCAGGGCAAGAGGGAATGACTGAAACAATATGAGCAAACAAACACATGAGGAGGAATCGCAGAAGAAATGCACCAGCAATGATCTGGGCACTGCGGATACCACGTGTAAAGCAAAAATAACCAGCAATAAAATGGGAACCACACGCTGGTGAAGGGTGTCCAAGAGAGCTGAGGAGCCACACTGCTCATGCCTGCCCGTGGTCCTCTTGGACACAGGCACCTGTTGAGATCCCAACACTGACCAGGACACTGAGCATCCACTCAGGAGAGGAGAGAACAGGACAGGTGTGGTGCACAACCCGTGCACTTATCACACGGTTATCACGTGACAGTGTCCCGCAAAGAGCTCCCACAAGTAGGGCACTTAACCCCCTTTCAGTCGGATTCTTTTTAGAGAGAACGGACATCTTTGGCTTTGGATCGGCTCATTCGCATGGACTTAAGAGTCCCCAAGAACAGAGGACAAGGGCCTCTATGGCCCAGACAGAGCCTCCTGCTCAGTCTCATGCACACGTGCTGTGTGTCCAACACACGTCATCACTCACCTGGAACGTGAAGGCCACGACCACCACCAGGAGAGAGGTCACGCTGCCAAGAAACAACCAGAGGAGAAACGACTGTTTGAAGAGCCAGCCTCCGGGACAGCTACCTTGGAGGCGCTACTGGGCACCAAAACCGCCGCTGAAGGCGGAGAAGGCTACCGCACGTAGAGCGATTGGGCAGAGGCATGTGCCATCCTCTCGGGAAGCTGCTTGCCTCCAGGACCCAATCATCACTGGAGTGAAGCCTAAGACTCTCCAACACGGTGCCACCCAAATGTCCTGCTTGGGGCCTCAGCATAACCTCCTGTGAAATGTGTTTGTCATCACGACTCCTCAAGGCCCAGACCGCTCTGTCATCATCGACCCACAGACAGACTCCCGGCAGACAGGCACCGGGACACACGCGTACGCTCACCGCAGTCCTTCCCAGGGCCCGGACCGAGCGAGGTGGGCGTGAGCGCTGCGTGGTTCCCACTCGGGAAGAAGCCTGATGGACACAGGAAGCTCTGGACCCACGAAAACCCCTCTTCAGCCCACGAACACGACCTGGACAGAGAGGGGTAGGAAGGCCACTACAGGACCGGCCTCTGCCCTCTGGGAGCTGAAGCTGAGGCAGGATGTCAGTTTATGTGCAAATGACCACGCCAAAACCAGGACATGAAAGAGGAGAGAAATCCACAACAAAAGCAGGAAATGCTCCAATGGGAAGCGGGCGCCATGGATTCCATAGGAACACACACAACCAGCCACAGGATTCTCATGCTCACGCACAAGGCGTTTGCCAACAAGGCCGAGGAGAAGCCCTGCCGCTCACTCCTGGGCAGGGTCCTCTGGACACAACAACCTTGTGACGTCCCAGCACTGACGTGACGTTCACCATCCACTCAGGAGAGCGGGGGGAGGCGTGTGCTCAAGCCGTGCACATAACGCATGACACTGTCACGGCCCCCAACCAAAGACCACCTAGCGCCCTTTCAGTCCGGTTCCCTTCTGTTGGGCGGCACCACTCTGGCCTTGGGTCGGCCCATGCCCACGGACCTACAGTCACCAAGAATGTAGTACATGGGTCCCCACTGCCCAAAGAGGCCTCCTCCTCAGTCACATGCACACGTGCACTACGCCCAACACAGAAGACAGCCACTCACCTTGAACGTGAAGGCCACGACCTCCATCGGGAGAGAAGGCCACACTGCAAGACACAACCAGAGGAGAGGCCTGGCTTCACAGGTGGCCTCTGCTCTTGCTCTCAGTGCGTGACGACGGGGCCCCAAACACATCCGTCAACATGGAGCAGGCCATGTGCAAGGAGCAGTGATCAGGGAGAAGCACGTGGCATTCTCTCAAGAACCTGCCCGCCTCCAGAACCCAATCTCATCGCTGGGGCGAAACCCCAGCCTCCCCGTCACGGTGCCACCAAACTGGCACCTTGCTGGGCCTCAGCGTAATCCTATTGAGCATGATTTTTATGTCATCACCTCACTTCAAGATTATGGGTTGTCATCATTGACCCAAGGAAGGCGCTCTGCAGGTGTCGTGCAACTGCACACTTGTCTGCTCACCGGAGATGTTTCCTGGGACCGAGGGCAGGGCCACGAGGGCTCGAGAGCTGCATGGTTCCGACTCGGGAAGGAGCCTGGCAGAGAGAGCCCAGGAGGCTCTAGGCCAATTGAAGGCCCTTTTTCCCGGAATGTCACCTGGAAGAAGAGGAGCAACACGCCTCCTAAAGACCTAGACTCTCCGTCATGTTGTCCCCAAACTGTCATCTATTTGGGCCTCAGAGAAATCCTGTTGTGCCCGATATTTATGTCATCATCTCTCTTCAAGATGGAGACTGCCTAGACATCATTGACCCAGATACAGCACTTTGCACACGTATGTACAATTGCACGCACAAATGCTCACCAGAGACACTTCCGGAAGATAGAGCAAGGTGGGCTTGAGAGCTGCAGACACAGGAAGCTCTAGGCCAAATGAAGACCTTTTTTCCCCCCAGAATATGACCTGCATGAAAATACAGCAAAGTCTTCTAGACAACTGATTTCAATCCTGTTGTGAATAACGGTATTGGTCTTGCTCTTTTAGGTTCTAGAGATTGTTCCAGCATTTATTAATCAATCAATGAATTGATTAACAAATTATAGACTTGGAAGTAATGAGCAAAGCGAATAATGAAATAAGCATATACCATTTATTATGTACGCACACATACTCTTCGCATTTGTCATGAATGGTGAAGGGAAACCATACTGGTCCCCCCAGCATTGAAACAAGTAGGTTTTGTACGAGATCCTGGGCTACTCCTCCACTTACTGTAGAGTGAGTAGAAAAAGACAGCATGACGCAACACAGACACCACCACGTGGCCCACAGGACACCATCCTGTTTTCACATTTGCTGTGTTTCATGGAAACCCTGAAGTAGGGGCTTAAAAACCAGAAGTATACTTTCAGTTCTGAGTTACTGATCATATCCACCTCATCATTCAAGGAGGAATGCATGTTGCTCCTCACTGGCATTTACAAGTGCAAACCTCACTTTTGTGAAAACAGAGATCAAAGTGAAGACGCAACAATGATGTAGAAGTATTCTCCAGCTGGCCTGAGAGGCTCGGAGGTTCTATCGCTGGCCCATATGCAGGAGGGGCACGGGGTTGATTCCCAGACAAGTGCACTTAGCTGGGTTGCAGGTTCAATGACCTGCACCTTTGGGGCTCATGCAAGATGCAACCAATTGATGTATTTCTTTTATATCAATGTTTCTCTCTCTCCATTTCCCTACCTCCTCTATTCCAACGCTCTAAAAATCAATAAAGGAAAGTATCCTCAGTCCTCAGGTGCAGATTACAGGGGGATAAAAAAAGAAAAGCAATAGTCTCAAAAACCTGCCTATCACCTGATTTCACAAGTTGATTTCCATGCAGCACTGTTTTGGGCCATTGGAGGAGGAGACAAACGCTTTGCACTGTGCACCAGTGGCCTAAATCTTGTGACGGAAATGAAGTCAATAAACCAATAGGGGGCAAGAAAAGATTTTCAAAAACCCGCCATTCAGTCCACGGACATGGTCCCGAAAGATCACATTCAGTTTTCCCAAGCCCAATACTGTCTGGCTACAAACTGTCTTGGGCAGGGAGTCAGCAGTGCAGTTCTATCTCTAGACACCACAGGCACGGGACCGCGGGACACAAGAATCGTGTGAAATCCCAACACTCACCATGACATTGAGCATTCATTAAGGATGGAGAGGAGAGTTAGGGCCCTCAAGCTCTACACAAACTCACATGACAGTTGCTCAGGACCCCACTGGGGAAAAAATTTGTTCCCCCTTTCTGTCTGACTCATATCAGATATATCAGATAGGAGGGAAATCTGTGGCTTTAAGAGGAGGGGATCAAAGGACCGAGAATCACCAAGAATGTTGTAGCCGCCTCGACTACCGAGGTTCCAGAGAGCATACAAACATGACTGCCTGAAAGCAAGCCTCCTCCTCATTCTCATACACTATTTGGTCTCCACCCTAAACAGGTGACAGCCACTCACCTTAAACCTGAATGCAACCACCACCATTTGTAAGACTGTCAGACTGAAAGACACAAGGAGAGGAGTTTTGAAGATTAGCCTGCAGTATGGCCTTCGCTGAAAAACTATGGGAAACCTAAGGACATGATAACCTTGAACAAGCCATGTTCATGTGCAAGCTACCCGACAGAGCCCCGGGGTTCTCTCGAGACATTAAGTTGCCTTGAGAACCCAATCCCACTACTCTAGAGGGAAACAAGACTGCCAAACATATGAAAATGTGTCTTATGTTAATGAGTTGACAGAACTAATACTGCTAAAATATCTAGATGACCCAAATAGGTCTCCAGATTCCATGCAATCTCTATCAAAATTCCAATGACATTTGTCACAGAAGTAAAAAACAAATAAACAACAAAATAAATAAATAAATAAATAACCACCCAAAAGTCAAAGAAATATTGAGGAACCATAGTAAAGCTGAAGCCCTCACACTTCCTGACATCAAACTATATTACAAAGTTATAGTAATCAAAACAGTACATTCTGCCGTGGCCAGTTTGGCTCAGTGGGTAGAGCGCCGTCCAAGTACTAAAGTATCTTGGGTTCAATTCCTGGTCAAGGGCAGGTTCCCCAGCATTGGTAGGGGTCGGGTTTTTTGGTTTTTTTTTTTTTAATCTCTCTCCCTCCTTCTCCCTCCCTTCCAGTCTCTCTTAAAAAAAAAAAAAAATCAATGGAAAAAAAATCATGTGGATTAAAAAAAAAACAACAACAATAAAAACAGTATCCTGCTACCATCAAACACCCAGAGCCTAGAAATAAACCCTGGAATACATACTGGCCTAGGACATGATACCCACCATAAACTGCCTTTTAATGAAAAGGTTTACATTTCAGACCATCCTTTGTGGTTACTTTAAGTCTCTGACGCTCTATCCATTGAGCCAAACTGGTTAGGACTCTTCCTTCCTCTCCTAACTCAATAATAAAAATACATTTAAAAATAAACAAATAGTGCTGGGGAAACTGGATACCCATATGCAAAAAAACCAAAAACCAAAAAACCCACCAAAAAAACAACGCACCAATGAAATTGGACCCGTTACACCCTACACACACACACACACACACACACTCACACAAACACACACACACTCACACAAACACACACACACTCACACACACACACTCACACACACACACTCACAACACACACTAACACACACAACACACACACACACTCACAACACACACACACACACACACTCACAACACACACACTCACAACACACACGCTCACACACACACGCTCACAACACACACACTCACAACACACAACACACACGCTCACACACACACACTCACAACACACACAACACACACAACACACACAACACACACACTTACAACACACACTCACAACACACACACAACACACACAACACACACACTCACACACACTCACACAACACACACATACAACACACACACACACGCTCACAACACACACATACTCACACACACGCTCACAACACACAACACACACACACTCACAACACACACACTCACAACACACACACGCTCACACACACGCTCACAACACACACATACTCACACACATGCTCACAACACACAACACACACACACTCACAACACACACACACACGCTCACACACACACACGCTCACAACACACACACACTCACACACATTCACAACACACACACACACTCACCACACACACACACACAACACACACGCTCACACACACGCTCACACACACACACGCTCACAACACACACACACTCACAACACACACACACACATCATCTTGGAAACGAGAGAGAGAGAGAGAGAGAGAGAGAGAGAGAGAGAGAGAGAGCGCAAAAATAAACGAGGGGGCGGCTCCATTTAAAGGATAAAGCTGTCTACGTAGCAGTGGATACAGACGGAAGGGCGTGCGCGCACGGAGAAGGCCGAGCCGGGAGCGCTCTCCGGGGAGGAGGACGAGGCCCAGGTGAAGGTCATTGTTTCAATTAATACCCCCTGAACTCGGAAAGCAGGCACCCGGCGCTCCCCGCAGCTTCCCTGCCCACCCCCTGCGGATCCCCACCCCTAGATCACCGCACCCCTCCTACCCGGGCAGGGCCCTATACCTCTTGCAGGAACAGGGCGCCAAGTCCACCCGCCCCAGACCTGGCGCATCTAAGGGCGCATCGCTCCCACCAGGCTGCGCGCACGAGGGCCGGGCTCCCTAAGGAAAGCGCAGTCGGAGGAACACGGCGCTACCCACCTGCAGGACAGCCCGGTGCAGGGAGAACGCCTGCCGTCGGAGGGACCCGGCCGCGTCCACGCGCGTAGAGTAAAGGGGGAGCTTCAACGCCCCAACCTTTGCGGAGCTCCCATTCTCGACCACAGAGAGCGCACAACAGCCAGAGTGCCTTGCGCGTTAAGGGCGGGGCTTGTAGGGGTGGGGATGCGGGCACGCAGTGGCCCCGCCCACTGATATTTGCACCAATAGGGATGCTCAGGGGTGCTCCTCCCAGGGGCGTTGCTGAGCCCGCAACGGTATTGGCAGCTGAACTAGCCAAGCGCCCAGGACACCCACAAATGCGAGTTGGAGGATTTGGATGCACCCCTGTGCGCAATGCGGCGTCGTTGACAAGGGCGGAGCCACGGAAGGAAGCCTTGGCGGGTGAAGATGTGTAGGCTGTCAAGTGGAATTTGTCTAATTATTTCCTTATGTTTAAATTTTTAAATATATACATGTTTATTGATTTCAGAGAGGAAGGGACAGGGAAGGGGAGAGAGGGATAGAAACATCAGTGATGACAATCACTGATCGGCTGCCCCCTGCACGCCCCGCTTGGGGACTGAGTCTGCAGCCCGGGCCTGTGCCTGACCGGGAACAGAACCGGGACCTCCGGGTTGACAGCTCACCACTGCGCCCGCCGGCCGGCCTGTTTATTCGGGTTTGTTTGTTCTGTGTGTGTGTGTATTTGTGAACACTAACTACACACTCCGGGTTGGAATCCAATGCGCATGTTGTTCACACCGTGCCGGCTTTAACCGTTGGAAGGTCTCTGGGGTGGCTCCTGTGTAACTTCTGGCACCCTTCTGTGTGCGTGTGCATGTGTGTGTGTGGGTGTGCAGAGCTCTTGCTTACTCTCTGGTGCTACAAAATACCCCCAGGTTGTCCTTTCCATGTTCTGCCCGTTCCTGGGAGCCACCCTGTCTGTCACTGAGAGCGGTCCTGGGGCCACACCACGGCTTCTAGCACCGTGTCACTGGAACGTGTGTCTCTAGGCTGTGTCAGGGGCAGGGCAGGACCCGTGGACACGTCCAGGCGCCACAGACATACACAGACCTACACCTGCTTATGTGTAAATACACGCCCACGTGGATGTTAAACACGAGAGCCCCGGAGGACACAGTCTGACTCCCGGGCGGGGCCCGGGCCCGGGGTGCGGGCTCCACCCCCAGTGGGGGGCGTGCAGGAGGCAGCCGATCCATGGTTCTCTCTCATCATGGATGTTTCTACCTCCCTCTCCTTGTCCCTTCCCTTCTCTGAAATCAATATATATATATATATATATATATATATATATATATATAAAAGAAATACCTAGCCGAAGTCGGTTTGGCTCAGTGAATAGAGAGTCAGCCTGTGGACTGAGAGGTCCCAGTTTCGATTCCAGTCAAGGGCATGTACCATGGCTGTGGGCACATCCCCAGCGGGGGGTGTGCAAGAGGCGGCTGATAGATGTTTCTGACTTTCTATCCCTCTCTCTTCCTCTCTGTAAAATATCAATAAAATAAAAAATAAAAAACTGGAAAAGCTAAAGAAAAAAAAAAGAAAAAGAAAAGAAATACCTAACTCGTGTGGAATAAGAAGCTAAAGAGCGAAGATAAAATCATTTTTTATTTTATTGATTTTTTTTACAGAGAGGAAGGGAGAGGGATAGACAGCCAGAAACATCGATGAGAGAGAAACATTGATCAGCTGCCTCCTGCACCCCCTCCCCACTGGGGATGTGCCCGCAGCCAAGATACATGCCCTTGACCGGAACTGAACCTGGGACCTTTCAGTCCACAGACCGATGCTCTATTCACTGAACCAAACCCGTTAGGGTGGTAAAAAATCTCTTTAGCACAGGAGTGACCCACCCCTTTTCAGAGCTGAGTTGAAAAAGGAGTTTTCAGAAACAACAGGTATCAAAGACAGGTAGAAATGAGCATTATTACTAAAGATAAAATTAATCTGGAAACTAACCCCATCCCCCTCAGTGGTTACAGGAGGCATCCCATCAGTGATTCTCTTGCTTCACTGATGTTTCTGTCCCTCTCTCCTCCTCCCTCCCGCTCTCTGAAATGAATGAGCACAGACTACAAAAACACGTGTGTATGGAGAAGGAAGCCCCCTTGGCGTGCCAAGTTCAATGTCATGGATACACCATTACAGTGTCCCACAAGATAGATGCATCAGGCTTTCCCTGTTGTTGTCACCCTCCCTTGACAGACACTGGTGTTCTGATTGTCTCTTTAGTTTGTACTTTCCGGAATGTCCTATACACGGAGGTGCTCCGTGCCTCCTCTCTGGACTGGCTCCTTCTGCTGAGCAAAATGCATTTAAAATCCAGGGTGTACCACAGCGTGTGGGGATTTCTGTCCCTCCCCCAATCAACTCATTTCTGTAAGGGTATCTTGAGTTTCTCTCGGTTTCTGGGAATTCGGGATAAAGCTGTTCTAACTATTCACATGCTGGTGTTGGTAAGGACGTGAGTTTTTAACAGCTGTGGGTCATGCCTAGGAGCGGAGCAGCTGGGTACCTTTTTCCCTGCTCATCATTAATGACGGTCTGTCACCTGGGTCTTTCCCAACTATGGGCACTGCCAGGTCGTTGGCCTGCAGCCTTCCCCTAGGCGTGCGGGGCACCTGTGTGTCTAGTGCACATCACCCAAACGGAAGCACCACCCTATCTGGCTGTGTGTCCCCTGTGTGTTCAGGGGCGCACTCAGGCCTTAGACCCATGTTTCATGGGCTGTTTGTTGGCTTATTGCCGCGCTGTCAGTGTTCTCTGTACGTGTGGAGAGAAGACCTCTATCAGATATGCCTTGGCAGTGTCTGCTCCCAATCTGTGGTGTGCTTTTCACCAATGGAACAGCGCCAGCAATTCTAATGCGTCCACCGTGTCCTTTTCTCTGTTTGTGATTTTGGCGTGGCGTCTAAGACGTGTAACGAAGCCAGAGGTCACTCAGATCTTCTCCTTTGTCACTCTGCATTTCACATGAGGACCTGAGGTCTACTGCAGGTTAAACTTTGTGATTAACTTCCAATGTGCCTGAACACGGGTAAGGTCCTTCCGGCCGGAGGACAGCCTCCTGTTCTGGCATAATTTCCTGAGAAGACTTTACAGGCTGCATTTCCTGGGCGCTCCTGTGTGCCTGCTTCTGATTTCTCTGCTCCTAACCACTGGTTTTTGTGTCTATTCACGTGCTGATGCCATGCCAGCTCGATGACTGCACATTTACAGTGAAAGTTCTGAAATAAGGTAGGGGTGAGCCGGCCAAATTGGTTCTTTGGTATTGTGGTGACGCTCTTGTCTTTCCACAAAACCTTAAGAGCTGATTTGTTGATGTCTGTCAAAGGACCTGCTGGGGTTCTCAATGAGATTTCATTTAATCCATAGATTTAATTCCGTCTGAACACCAAGTTATTTGCATCTTGTCCATTACTTAAATCTACTTTGACTTCTCTCATCAGTTTTGTATTTTCTGCATTTAGATCATATATATGATATAGATATATATATATATATACACACACACTCTCTCTCTCTCTCTCTCTCTATATATATATATATATATATATATATATATATGTATGTATATGATATTTATATGCTCTTGCACATTTTCTTTGATGTACATGGCTTTTCAAATTTACTTTGAATTTGCATCCTTTATCCTTGTTCTATGCATTTAGATGTTTTTGTTTTGTTTTGTAGATTCTTTGGAATTTTCTACATAGACAGCCTTGTCTTCTCTGGATAAAGACAATTTTATTTCCCCATTTTCTTTAATATCTTTTTATTGATTTCAGGGAAAGGGAAAGAGAAAGAGAAACATCTATGATGAGAGAGAATCACCAATCGGCCTCCTCCTGCAGCACACCTACTACCTGGGCTTGTGCGCTCGCTCTCTCCCTCTCCTTTCCTCTCTGAAATCAATAAAAATATATTTTTTAAAAATAAAATGTTTGGAGTCTCTCTGGAAAACAGATCAGCAACAATGTGCTGGGTAAACCCCAAGACACATTCCATTAAGATCTGATTCAGTCAAGGATGGGTGATATTTCTACACCTGGTTTGAGTGTCCTGGGAATACCACCCAGGGACACTAATCAGCATAACTCAAATCAATGGGGACCAATGAAACTACCAATATTTGCAAAGGAATTACTATGTACTTTGAAAACATTTCTGAAAAGCCACAAAAGAAAGGAGATTACGTACCCACCCCCAAAACAAAACTTTCAGGTACCAAAATATATATATAAATATGTATAGATAGATCAAGTAAGAAAATAAGCAGAAATACCCCCTCCCCAAAGTGAACATCCGAAACCGTTAATTAAAAGGATAGAAGAGAAAAACGAACCTGTCCTCGGATAGGAAGACATACATGATTAAAAAACACACATTAATTTATTACAGTTGTGGAAATTGCAGTCTAAACTGCAATTTCTTCCAATGAGAAGACACGAGACAACACACGGGAGGCAGGAGGGGAGACACAGGGATCAGAGGACGGACATGGAGCCACGTCAGACGGCGACACAGCAGCAGTGCGGATGGTGTCACAGACCAGGGGCAATTATTGGCGAATAAAAGCAAGTCGTGGCAAGTCATCGACAACGTCATGATTTCAAATTTAAAAGAAATTTTTTTCTCATGATGGAAGTATTGGATTTTTAAAGAAAACAGGTAAGAATCAGAAGTTAACACAGGTGACGAGGTTTACGGAATCAGTATAAGCAGCTTTCCGAAATGACGTGAGACTCAGAAACCACACAAGCGAACATGGTTGCAGTTGGACAGAGACAGCTGGACAGTCTTACAGCAGAAACGAGGTTTCAGAGGGTGTGCGGAGTGTCTGTAATGCTCGACAATCGAAAGCGTAACGTCCCCATCCTAAAGGAGATCTTCGAAATAAGAAACAGATAAAAGCCCCCCCGCCCCCCGAGGAAATGAGAAGATACAGATGGCTAATCGACATGAGAAAATGACCGAACCCAAAACCAAATGCAACTGAAGACAATACTTTGGGCTCTCACGCTGGCAAAGGTTTTCAGAGTGGATGAAGCCCACAATCGGGGAGGCCGGGGAAACGCTGGCAATCGATTGGTTGCCATTGGAGTGAGAACAGTTGGTTCCATGTTATAAAGGAAATCTTGTGACAATTTTGCAAATCGAGAACGTGCAGGTTCTGAACCCCAGAATCTCAGCGGCTGACAATAGCCTGGGGACAGATGTGAACTTACTGCTCTAGAGGGAGGTCCACTGCACAGCAATGTGGTGCTAACCTCAGTGTCTAGAACATGGATTATGTTCAATCTACAAAGCAGGCAATCCATAAATGACAGATGTCCATCACTGAAGTAGAAAAGGGTGCTGATGGCCAAGACCGGTTTGGCTCAGTGGATAGAGCATTGGACTGCGGACTGAAGTGTCCAGGGTTCGATTCCGGCAAGGGCATGTACCTTGGCTGCGGGCACATCCCCAGTAGGGGGCGTACAAGAGGCAGCTGATCGATGTCTTTCTCTCATTGATGTTTCTGACTTTCTATCCCTCTCCCTGTAAAAAATCAATAAAATATACTTTAAAAAAAGGGTGTTGATGACTGTTCAAAGAAAGTATGTGGAAGAATTGTACAATATGGTCCTGCTTACAAAAGCCCCTCCCCAAACAGCTGCATGTGCGTGTACATGGACGTGTGTGTGTGTGTGTGTGTGTGTGTGTGTGTAAACTCCCTTTAAGAGGTAGAATTAGGGCCTGGCTTATATGGCTTAGTGGTTGGGCATCAGCCTATGAACCAAAAGGTTCTGGATCGATTCCTGTCAGGGGACAGGCCTGGGTTGTTGACTCAATCCCCAGGGCGTGCAGGAGGCAGCCGATCAATGATTCTCTCTCATCCTGGATGTTTCTATCTCTCTCTCTTTCCCTTCCTCTCTGAAATCCATAAAAATAGATAAAATTAGGAGTGATGAATGCGCTTAATTTATATACCTTTAGATCTGCTTTGAAACTTTGAGGGGGAAATCACACAGCATTTCTTTGTCCTGTATCCTGATTTTAAAATGTACCTCCTCCACCGGCCAATGGAAACTGCCAATCGGTGCCGATGGGGGCACGGGCAGCCCGTCATTTGGAGTGTCTGGTGCAAACACCATTCCTCTGGGGACTGAGTGAGGTGGCAGCCAGGAGAGTCCCCGCGCCCAAAGTAAAGTCTCCTCGATGGCAGCCCACCACGACCATTGCTCAGCTAAGCATCATGAGTCTTATCTGCAGGAGGGGTCCGCAGCGACATGGGACAGCGGGAGGCTCCGCGCAGAGGGACGACTGGCATGTCGTGTGGCCGACACTGGCGGTGAGCTGACAGCAGCACCCAGAGAAGCACCTCCACCTGCAGGGTCACAGAACGGACATTAGCGAAGGGGAGGGACACATTTTCCAAGGTCAGGAGTCTGAGGACATCCTTACACACCTGCCTTCTGCACGTACTTGATGTATACATAAACCGTACATGAACACACATGCGTGTAATCTCATTTCACACAAAGCATGTTGAAGCGTGGGCCCCTGTGCTGACACACCTCGCTGTCCCTTCCCAAGGTCTGACTCACACAAGAGAGGCAGGCTGACAACTGTGTCAGCGAGATAAAATGTTGGTTTATTCAGACCAAATGTCATAAAACAATTATGTAAAATATGTATACCTTGATTTCGTTAAAGGATATCAGTTATTTTAAAAAATATATTTTTATTGACTTCTGAGAGAAAGGGAGAGGGAGACATCAATGATGAGAGAGAATCATCGATCGGCTGCCTCCCACACGCCCCCTACTGGGGATTGAGCCTGAAATCCGGGCCTGTGCCTGACTGGGAAGCCAACCTGGACCTCCTGGTTCACAGGTAGATGCTCAACCACTGAGCCATCCTGGCTGGGCCACAATTTCAATTTTTTTTAACTTCATTCAGTTGCATTTTATTACTTGGCAAGCTCTTTCCTAGAGAATGTTCTAGGTGTGTTTGAAAATAATTTGGGTTTTGCTGCTGCTAGGTTACCTAGATATCAGCTCATGTAGGTTGGTAAGATTCTCAAGTTTTCTATAAGCCCACCAATTCATTGTTTAACTGGTCTTCAATGATTGAGAAGAGGGTTTTGGAGAGTCCAGTTTTTATCACTGGTTTTCCCTCTTTATTGCTTTGATCCTGTCAGCTGTTGCTTCCTGTAACTTTAGATGCTGTCAGTTGGTGCTTCCTGTAACTTTAGATGCTGGTGTAGGGTGATGATGTTGTTCGTAATTGTTATATATCCTAAGAACCCCTAACTCCAATCAGAAGGAATGTATGCACCCCTAGTTCACTGCAGCGTTCTGTACAACAACCAAGATGTGGAAGCAGCCCGTGTGCCTGTCACTACATGGATAAAAGAGCGGTGGGACCTTACACATGGAGTACTACAAGACTGTAAAATAAGAAGAAAAAATCTTACCTTTTGCCACAGCAGAATGGACCTGAACAACATTATGCGAAGTAAAATAAGCCAATCACAGAAAGACTAATAACACATGACCTCATGTGTATGTGGAATCTAATGAACTCAATGAGCTAATAAAGTAGAAACAGACTCAACGATACAAAGAACAGAGGGGAGGGGCTTATGGCATTGGATTGAAAAAATAAAAAGGTAATTGAACAGCTAAAACCCCTCATAGACACGGACAACGGTACGGCGATTCCAGTGGCAGAGGGAGGTGGGAGGTACAGGAGGGTGAGAGCAGATAAATGGTGATAGAAGGAGACTTGGCTTTGGCGGTGCACACACAAGAGACGGAGCATGTCAAACTCGCAGACCACGGGCCGCATGCAGCCCACAATGAATATTTGTGAGATCCAGCCAACAGAACGGCATGAAAGAAACATTTAAATAAATTTCGTAACTTAATTTTGACAATATCCTGTTATACATAATTATTCATAATGAAATACAGCCTTCGCTATGGCTAATTACTGTCACCGTATTGTGTTCATTCCCCTTACGTGCTTACAAGCAGGTGCACCGTTTCTCTCCACTGACACTGGCAGAGAATATTTTAGCAGCCGATGGCCACAGCATTAGTATTGGCCTGACTTCTCTGGTGGGTGCAACAGGGAAATATTTCACTTTTGGAGAACAAGAAAAATAGGTTTATTTGCATAATACTTATTAACTTGTGCAGTTATTTGACATCTAGTAAGTTAGTGTTCAAGAAATATATTAATTTTTATTAAAATGTTCCATTATTGGAGAGAACCAAGATGGCGGCATAGGTAAAACACCTATCTTGCCATCATACACAGCAATTTTAAAACTACAACTTAAAGAACAAACACCATCCAGAATCACTGGAAAGCCTGCGGAGTGAAAATTCCACAAATAAAAGTGAAGATAAGACACTGTGACTTGGAGGAGCGGCTGAGGACAGCATTGAAGATACACACAGAGAGAGGTTTGGAGGAGCGCATGCCAGCAGATAGGGCGGGCGGTTGAAAACCGGACAGTTTTCTCGAACGGGGGAGACAAAGACGTCCCACTGGACTGGTTTTCCAGCTCTGGGCGAAGTCCAGGGAACCCACTATCACACAGGGTAAAAACTGGACAGTGGGAGGACACACCAAAGCTCGGGACTGCAGGGGCATGCCGGCTTATGGAGAAGGCGAGCTTGTGCGGATTTCGCGTGACCTGGGGAACAGGTCAGCTGCCTTACCGTGCAGAGAGTGCTTGTGACTTGCTCTTTCATTCGGGAAACCATCAGACTGTATTGTTTTATGACCCTGGGTGAGACCTTGGGTGTGCAGACTCATTTGGAGAGAGTCTGAATTCCCCGGCTGCTGGTGGAGCTCGGCAGCGGCTCTCTCTCAGAGGTGCTGGTGGCCATTGCCTCCGGCACAGAGTCCCTGGGGCTGCATAGGGTGGAGCTAACGCTGTCTGCTTGGCCTGGAGACTCCGCCCATCCAACCTGAGCACAGCTGAGCTTCACAGACAATTGGCCTGGAGGTCAACCCCTCCAAGTGCTAACAACGATTAACTGAGCTTAACTTCAGCAAGACTGTGCAGCCCATATCTACCTCAGGTAACTGGGGAGGCCGAGCCACTCTCCCTTGTCACAAAGCTAATTGACCAACTCAGAGAAGCAGCCACCATGCAGCGACATGGAAAGAAATCAGATGTGAAAGAAACGGAGGAAAAAAAACGACTGGACATGGAATTCAAAACCACAGTTATAGGGCTTCTCAAGAGGCTCCTAGAAAAGGTCAAGACCTATAAGGAAATAAACAAGACCTACAAGGAAATGAAAGAGACCCTCAAGGATATGAACGAGACCTGCAAGGAAATGATAAAGACCAACGTGGAAATTAATGAATCCTACAAGGAAATGAACGAGACCTATAAGGATATTAACAAGACTCTCAAGGATATGAAAAGGAACCAACCAGAAATTAAGCATACACTGACTGAAATAAAAAAATATTATACAAAGACCTAAAAGTACTCTAGAGCAACCCAAGAACCAAGTTAAAGATTTGAAATACAAAGAGGTAAAATCCACTCAGCTGAAAAAGCAAGAAACCAAAAGAATCCAAAAAATTGAAGACAGTGTAAGGGGCCTCTGGGACAACCTCAAGCATACCAACATCTGAATTATAGGGGTGCCAGAAAAAGAGAGAGAGCAAGACAATGAAAACCTACTTGAAAAAATAGTGACCGAAAACTTCCCGCACCTGGTGAAAGAAATCGACTTGAGTCCAAGAAGCTCACCGAACCCCAATATATGGGAACCCTAAGAGGACCACACCAAGGCATATCATAATTAAAATGCCAATAGCAAAAGACAAAGAGAGAATATTAAAAGCAGCAAGAGAAAAACAGATGGTTACCTATAAGGGAGCACCCATACCATTGTCAGTGGATTTCTCAACAGAAACGATGCAGGCCAGACAGGAATGGCAAGAAATATTCAAAGTCATGAATAGCAACAATCTACAACCAAGATTACTCTATCCAGGAAAGCTATCATTCAGAATTGAAGGCCAGATAAAGTGCTTTGCAGATAAGAAAAAGCTAAAGTAGAGTTCATCACCACCAAACCAATATTATAGGAAATGCTGAAAGATATTCTTTAAGAAGAGGAAGAAGAAAAAGACAAAAGTGTAAATTAGGAACAACAAATACACATCTATCAACAAATGAATCTAAAAGTCAAGTGAATTAATAATCTGATGAATAGGATAAACTGGTGAATGTAACAGAATCATGGACATAGAGAGAGAATGGACGGACAATTCTTGGGGAGAAAAGGGGTGTGGGAAGTGCAGCAAGAGACTGGACAAAAATCATACAGCTATGGGAGAGGACAGTGGAGGGGGGTGAGGGCGAAGGGTGGGATGGGTACCAGGTGGAGGGAAGCTATAGGGGGGAAAAAGGGAACAATGTAATTAATAAACTGAAAAATGAAGATGAAAAAAAATAGGAGTTGGGCTTTTATAAGAACTAATCAAGGCTTTAGAAAAGAAAAAAAGACTTTAAGAAAATATCCTAATTTGTTAGAAGTGAAAAAAAAGTTCCATTATTTTAAGCTAACATGACTCATATATTTCAGGCCTTTGTACTGAGTATGTCTCTATTGAAATAAATCTACGTTTCTATGAAAACTGAAGCTTTGTTTTGTTTGTGCTGTGCACATACACTTAAAGCTTGTTTAACTGGCAGGGTTAGCCTTTGAGTTTGACATGCTTGCAATATACCCATGATGTATTTATTATAAAACTGTACAACCTACATAATCTTATGAGTCAGTGTTACCCCCATAAACGTAATATAAAAGAAAAACACAGATTGGTTTTGGCAAAGAAGCCTGTTCGCCATCACGATATCCAGTAGCATCCCACAGAGCCCACACTGCCTTGGTTCCAGGGCTGATCCCACCAGCGAGAACATCCCCCCAGGCACGTGCTCGCTGGCAGCAGTCCCCGAAACGTGATGAGAAATCGCACACGTGACTAAAATCCTGCCCGGGTTCTGAGATAACAAGATCCATGTTAAACTTTCCCCCAGGGAACGCCTGAAACTGTCCATCCTTAAGTAAAACTTGATGGACAAGTTTGATGTGGATCTTGTTACCTCAGAACCTGGGAAGAATTTCAGTCACTTGTGTGATTTCTCATCATGTCCAACATCCCTTGGAGGCTGCTTGGTTGGCTTAGGGCTGGAGCCTTGACCTATAAACCAGGAGGTCATCACGGTTCGATCCCCATTCATGGCACATGCTCGGAGTTGAGGGCTCCAACCCCAGTTGAGGGGTGTGCAGGAGGCAGCCAATTGATAGATGTTTCTGCCTTCTCATTGATATTTCTACCTCCCAACCTCTCTGAAATTAATAAATGTGCATTTAAAACAGCATCCGTGGGCAGCAGAAGACGTTCCTCAAAGCAAACAGCCAGTGCATGCCATGGAAGAACATGGAGTCCACACCAGACCTGCCTTCCTCTGCAGCCATGCTCTGGCCACCACAGCGGCAGCATCACCTCCGTGCTGGGAACCCAGCACAGGCCACATGAATGCGGACAGAGCAAGGGTGAGGAGTAGGATGTCACGACCACAACACACAGATCTACTATTGGCAACGTACCCCCAAAGCAGCGCAGGGAACTCACAATTTCTCACCAGGTCAAAGGCAAGAACAGCTATCGCTGCTGGCAAGAAAAATGGGGAGTCATTGGGGAGCCAAGCACCATTAGTACATTACTGCTCAGGTCACAGCTACAGGGACTACCACAGCAGGAAAACACCAACACACACCACACATTGAGCTCCCTACAAAAGGCCGAGCGCAAACTCTCCACGTGCTGCAGATGAGGGGATGGACGGCCACAGCGGCCAAGAGCGTGATCACTCACATCCATCAGAACTGAAAGCCAAGGACACCGAACGGGGGAACCACAATGACAATGAGACGGAAGAGGCTGAAAGGCAGATGCCCAGAAAGGTATAGGCATGAGTGTGACAAGAAAAGCTGTCCCTCATGCCGCTGGTCCCTAAAATACAAAACAAGTAAAACCACAGTTTCCGATGAGAACGACGACGGTATGTGTTCTCACTCATTTTGTTCAGCTCCAAGGAATGTTGGTTTGGGTTTTTTTGGGGAATCATCATTGATCCCAGCACGGTCTAAAAAACGGAGCAGGTGGACTTCTGGCTATTTGGGTAGGGCGATGCCCTCAGAGTCCTCCAGGGCCTGAAGCGCCCAGGAGCCCCCACTGAGCAAAAACCACTCAGTACAGTGTTGGAAGGACAGCCCGAGGGCCATCAGACACCCAAACAAGCCACCTCCAGCAGCTCCAAAACAAAAGGTAATGGCTGGGCGAGGAGCAGAGCATGGCTTACCTTCCTCAGGGATCCCGGCTCGGCGGCGCTCAGGCCCCCCGTCCTGGGGACTCCCGGGCACTAGGGCCATCCAGGCAGACAACAGGCTTCTCTTCTTGGCCTATGCAGAACCTGGTGCTGCAGCTGCACCTGAGAAGTGGACACAAAGCACAGGTGCGTTTGAGTCATGTGCCCAGGCCCTCAGGTCACATTTCTGCTCCCCTCTTCCCTTTCCATCTGACTGTCCCTTCTCCTGTCCCTGAGGCATGAGTGAGGGCAGGTGTGACCTCCCGTGTGCATGTGGGATGTAAAAACGGATGCCCGAGGTGGCCACAGGCTTCTTACGGGAAAAATGAAGCCCTGGAACCAGGCGGGTGAGAGTCAGGGGTTGACCGAGAACGAAAAAACCGGGAGGTCACGGTTCCATTGTTAGTCAAGGCTCACGGCCGAGATGCGCGCTCGACTGCCTCTTGGGGGCGGGCAGGCGTCAAACAAACAATGAGTCTCTCTCAACATTGACCTCTCTCTGTCTCTCTCTGTGTCTCTCTGTCTCCCCATCCCTCTCTGTGTGGCTCTCTCTCTTTCACTCTCTCTCTGTATGTCTCTCTCTCCCGTTATGTCAATTCTTGCAAAACTCAAAGGAAATATTTTTTAAAAAACTGGCAGTCAACACCAAGGACATTCTCTCAGATGCTAAAACACTGGGAGGTGCCTGCTTGCGTGAGAAGTGGAAGCTGTCCCTCAGTCCTGTCCCTAGGATACGGAACGTGCTGGACCTCAGTTACCGATGAGAACGACGAAGGGTGTAGTTCTCACTCATTTTGTTCAGATTTTCCAAGGAATGTTGGTTGGGCGTTTTTTTTTTTTAGGGTGTCATCATCGATCCCAACACGTTGTGAACACAGAGCCTTGCTTCAGACACATGGTGGCCAATTGGCTGGCCTTGGGGCAGAGAATGGCTTACCTTCTAGAGCGCCTCGGGCGCGTCAGGCAGACCGGGGGCAACACTTTGTCCAGGATCCACCCATGTCCGAGCCCCAAGTAGAGAGCAAGGTGGTCCCTTTCTTCAACGCAGACAACAGGTCTCTCATGTCGACGCCAACTGCAGAGTGAGGAGAAACCACATGCACGTTTGAGAAACTCATTCCCTCTCTCAGATCATGGGACACGTGCCACCCTCTCTACTCTACAGGCTGGACCTCTCCAGTAACTCGGTCCCTGAGGGGTGATCACGGGCTCGTGTGACACCAGGAGGTTGGCAGGCAGGCAGCTGCGCTTGTGCCCTGTGAGGTGGGTGCATGAGTGTGACAAGGGAAGCTGTCCCTCCCTCGTCCTGTCCCTGGTGCTCTGAACGTGCTGGACCTCAGTTTCCGATGAGAACGAAGACGGTATGTGTTCTCACTCATTTTGTTCAGCTCCAAGGAATGTTGGTTTGGGTTTTTTGGAGAATCATCATTGATCCCAGCACGGTCTAAAAAACGGAGCAGGTGGACTTGTGGCTATTTGGGTAGGGCGATGACCTCAGAGTCCTCCAGGGCCTGAAGCGCCCAGGTGCCCCCACTGAGCAAAAAGGACTCAGTACAGTGTTGGAGGGACCGCCCGTGGGCCATCAGACACCCAAACAAGCCGCCTCCAGCAGCTCCAAAACAAAAGGTAATGGCTGGGCGAGGAGCAGAGCATGGCTTACCTTCCTCAGGGATCCCGGCTCGGCGGCGCTCAGGCCCCCCGACCTAGGGACTCTCGGGCACTCGGGCCATCCAGGCAGACAACAGGCTTCTCTTCTTGGCCTATGCAGAACCTGGTGCTGCAGCTGCACCTGAGAAGTGGACACAAAGCACAGGTGCGTTTGAGTCATGTGCCCAGGCCCTCAGGTCACATTTCTGCTCCCCTCTTCCCTTTCCATCTGACTGTCCCTTCTCCTGTCCCTGAGGCATGAGTGAGGGCAGGTGTGACCTCCCGTGTGCATGTGGGATGTAAAAACGGATGCCTGAGGTGGCCACAGGCTTCTTACGGGAAAAATGAAGCCCTGTAACCAGGCGGGTGAGAGTCAGGGGTTGACCGAGAACGAAAAAACCAGGAGGTCACGGTTCCATTCTTAGTCAAGGCACACGGCCGAGATGCGCACTCGGCTGCCTCTTGGGGGCGGGCAGGCATCAAACAAACAATGAGTCTCTCTCAACATTGACCTCTCTCTGTCTCTCTCTGTGTCTCTCTGTCTCCCTCTCCCTCTCTGTGTGGCTCTCTCTCTTTCACTCTCTCTCTGTCTGTCTGTCTCTCTCTCCCGTTATGTCAATTCTTGCAAAAGTCAATGGAAATATTTTTTAAAAAACTGGCAGTCAACACCAAGGACATTCTCTCAGATGCTAAAACACTGGGAGGTGCCTGCTTGCGTGAGAAGTGGAAGCTGTCCCTCAGTCCTGTCCCTAGGATACGGAACGTGCTGGACCTCAGTTACCGATGAGAACGACGAAGGGTGTAGTTCTCACTCATTTTGTTCAGATTTTCCAAGGAATGTTGGTTGGGCGTTTTTTTTTTTAGGGTGTCATCATTGATCCCAACACGTTGTGAACACAGAGCCTTGCTTCAGACACATGGTGGCCAATTGGCTGGCCTTGGGGCAGAGAATGGCTTACCTTCTAGAGCGCCTCGGGGGCGTCAGGCAGACCGGGGGCAACACTTTGTCCAGGATCCACCCATGTCCGAGACCCAAGTAGAGAGCAAGGTGCTCCCTTTCTTCAACGCAGACAACAGGTCTCTCATGTCGACGCCAACTGCAGAGGGAGGAGAAAGCACATGCACGTTTGAGAAACTCATTCCCTCTCTCAGGTTAGGGGACACGCACCACCCTCTCTACTCTACAGGCTGGACCTCTCCAGTAACTCGGTCCCTGAGGGGTGATCACGGGAGCGTGTGACACCTGGAGGTTGGCAGGCAGGCAGCTGCGCTTGTGCCCTGCGAGGTGGGTGCATGAGTGTGACAAGGGAAGCTGTCCCTCACTCGTCCTGTCCCTGGGGCTCTGAACGTGCTGGACCTCAGTTTCCGATGAGAACGACGACGGTATGTGTTCTCACTCATTTTGTTCAGCTCCAAGGAATGTTGGTTTGGGTTTTTTGGGGAATCATCATTGATCCCAGCACGGTCTAAAAAACGGAGCAGGTGGACTTGTGGCTATTTGGGTCGGGCGATGCCCTCAGAGTCCTCCAGGGCCTGAAGCGCCCAGGTACCCCCACTGAGCAAAAACCTCTCAGTACAGTGTTGGAGGGACAGCCCGTGGGCCATCAGACACCCAAACAAGCCGCCTCCAGCAGCTCCAAAACAAAAGGTAATGGCTGGTCGAGGAGCAGAGCATGGCTTACCTTCCTCAGGGATCCCGGCTCGGTGGCGCTCAGGCCCCCCGTCCTGGGGACTCCCGGGCACTCGGGCCATCCAGGCAGGCAACAGGCTTCTCTTCTTGGCCTATGTAGAACCTGGCCCTGCAGCTGCACCTGAGAAGTGGACACAAAACACAGGTGCGTTTGATCCATGTGCCCAAGTCCTCAGGTCACATTTCTGCTCTCCTCTTCCCTTTCCATCTGACTGTCCCTTCTCCTGTCCCTGAGGCATGAGTGAGGGCAGGTGTGACCTCCCGTGTGCATGTGGGATGTAAAAACGGATGCCCGAGGTGGCCACAGGCTTCTTACGGGAAAAATGAAGCCCTGTAACCAGGCGGGTGAGAGTCAGGGGTTGACCGAGAACGAAAAAATCAGGAGGTCACGGTTCCATTCTTAGTCAAGGCACACGGCCGAGATACGCGCTCGACTGCCTCTTGTGGGCGGGCAGGCGTCAAACAAACAATGAGTCTCTCTCAACATTGACCTCTCTCTGTCTCTCTCTGAGTCTCTCTGTCTCCCCCTCCCTCTCTGTGTGGCTCTCTCTCTTTCACACTCTCTCTGTCTGTCTGTCTCTCTCTCCCGTTATGTCAATTCTTGCAAAAGTCAATGGAAATATTTTTTAAAAAACTGGCAATCAACACCAAGGACATTCTCTCAGATGCTAAAACACTGGGAGGTGCCTGCTTGCGTGAGAAGTGGAAGCTGTCCCTCAGTCCTGTCCCTAGGATACGGAACGTGCTGGACCTCAGTTACCGATGAGAACGACGAAGGGTGTAGTTCTCACTCATTTTGTTCAGATTTTCCAAGGAATGTTGGTTGGGCGTTTTTTTTTTTTTTTAGGGTGTCATCATCGATCCCAACACGTTGTGAACACAGAGCCTTGCTTCAGACACATGGTGGCCAATTGGCTGGCCTTGGGGCAGAGAATGGCTTACCTTCTAGAGCGCCTCGGGGGCATCAGGGAAACCGGGGGCAACACTTTGTCCAGGATCCACCCATGTCCGAGCTCCAAGTAGAGAGCAAGGTGGTCCCTTTCTTCAACGCAGACAACAGGTCTCTCATGTCGACGCCAACTGCAGAGTGAGGAGAAACCACATGCACGTTTGAGAAACTCATTCCCTCTCTCAGATCATGGGACACGTGCCACCCTCTCTACTCTACAGGCTGGACCTCTCCAGTAACTCGGTCCCTGAGGGGTGATCACGGGCTCGTGTGACACCAGGAGGTTGGCAGGCAGGCAGCTGCGCTTGTGCCCTGTGAGGTGGGTGCATGAGTGTGACAAGGGAAGCTGTCCCTCCCTCGTCCTGTCCCTGGTGCTCTGAACGTGCTGGACCTCAGTTTCCGATGAGAACGAAGACGGTATGTGTTCTCACTCATTTTGTTCAGCTCCAAGGAATGTTGGTTTGGGTTTTTTGGAGAATCATCATTGATCCCAGCACGGTCTAAAAAACGGAGCAGGTGGACTTGTGGCTATTTGGGCAGGGCGATGACCTCAGAGTCCTCCAGGGCCTGAAGCGCCCAGGTGCCCCCACTGAGCAAAAAGGACTCAGTACAGTGTTGGAGGGACCGCCCGTGGGCCATCAGACACCCAAACAAGCCGCCTCCAGCAGCTCCAAAACAAAAGGTAATGGCTGGGCGAGGAGCAGAGCATGGCTTACCTTCCTCAGGGATCCCGGCTCGGCGGCGCTCAGGCCCCCCGACCTAGGGACTCTCGGGCACACGGGCCATCCAGGCAGACAACAGGCTTCTCTTCTTGGCCTGTGCAGAACCTGGTGCTGCAGCTGCACCTGAGAAGTGGACACAAAGCACAGGTGCGTTTGAGTCATGTGCCCAGGCCCTCAGGTCACATTTCTGCTCCCCTCTTCCCTTTCCATCTGACTGTCCCTTCTCCTGTCCCTGAGGCATGAGTGAGGGCAGGTGTGACCTCCCGTGTGCATGTGGGATGTAAAAACGGATGCCCGAGGTGGCCACAGGCTTCTTACGGGAAAAATGAAGCCCTGTAACCAGGCGGGTGAGAGTCAGGGGTTGACCGAGAACGAAAAAACCAGGAGGTCACGGTTCCATTCTTAGTCAAGGCACACGGCCGAGATGCGCACTCGGCTGCCTCTTGGGGGCGGGCAGGCGTCAAACAAACAATGAGTCTCTCTCAACATTGACCTCTCTCTGTCTCTCTCTGTGTCTCTCTGTCTCCCTCTCCCTCTCTGTGTGGCTCTCTCTCTTTCACTCTCTCTCTGTCTGTCTGTCTCTCTCTCCCGTTATGTCAATTCTTGCAAAAGTCAATGGAAATATTTTTTAAAAAACTGGCAGTCAACACCAAGGACATTCTCTCAGATGCTAAAACACTGGGAGGTGCCTGCTTGCGTGAGAAGTGGAAGCTGTCCCTCAGTCCTGTCCCTAGGATACGGAACGTGCTGGACCTCAGTTACCGATGAGAACGACGAAGGGTGTAGTTCTCACTCATTTTGTTCAGATTTTCCAAGGAATGTTGGTTGGGCGTTTTTTTTTTTAGGGTGTCATCATCGATCCCAACACGTTGTGAACACAGAGCCTTGCTTCAGACACATGGTGGCCAATTGGCTGGCCTTGGGGCAGAGAATGGCTTACCTTCTAGAGTGCCTCGGGGGCGTCAGGCAGACCGGGGGCAACACTTTGTCCAGGATCCACCCATGTCCGAGACCCAAGTAGAGAGCAAGGTGCTCCCTTTCTTCAACGCAGACAACAGGTCTCTCATGTCGACGCCAACTGCAGAGGGAGGAGAAAGCACATGCACGTTTGAGAAACTCATTCCCTCTCTCAGGTCAGGGGACACGCACCACCCTCTCTACTCTACAGGCTGGACCTCTCCAGCAACTCGGTCCCTGAGGGGTGATCACGGGAGCGTGTGACACCTGGAGGTTGGCAGGCAGGCAGCTGCGCTTGTGCCCTGCGAGGTGGGTGCATGAGTGTGACAAGGGAAGCTGTCCCTCACTCGTCCTGTCCCTGGGGCTCTGAACGTGCTGGACCTCAGTTTCCGATGAGAACGACGACGGTATGTGTTCTCACTCATTTTGTTCAGCTCCAAGGAATGTTGGTTTGGGTTTTTTGGGGAATCATCATTGATCCCAGCACGGTCTAAAAAACGGAGCAGGTGGACTTGTGGCTATTTGGGTAGGGCGATGCCCTCAGAGTCCTCCAGGGCCTGAAGCGCCCAGGTGCCCCCACTGAGCAAAAACCACTCAGTACAGTGTTGGAGGGACAGCCCGTGGGCCATCAGACACCCAAACAAGCCGCCTCCAGCAGCTCCAAAACAAAAGGTAATGGCTGGTCGAGGAGCAGAGCATGGCTTACCTTCCTCAGGGATCCCGGCTCGGTGGCGCTCAGGCCCCCCGTCCTGGGGACTCCCGGGCACTCGGGCCATCCAGGCAGGCAACAGGCTTCTCTTCTTGGCCTATGTAGAACCTGGCCCTGCAGCTGCACCTGAGAAGTGGACACAAAACACAGGTGCGTTTGATCCATGTGCCCAAGTCCTCAGGTCACATTTCTGCTCTCCTCTTCCCTTTCCATCTGACTGTCCCTTCTCCTGTCCCTGAGGCATGAGTGAGGGCAGGTGTGACCTCCTGTGTGCATGTGGGATGTAAAAACGGATGCCCGAGGTGGCCACAGGCTTCTTACGGGAAAAATGAAGCCCTGTAACCAGGCGGGTGAGAGTCAGGGGTTGACCGAGAACGAAAAAATCAGGAGGTCACGGTTCCATTCTTAGTCAAGGCACACGGCCGAGATACGCGCTCGACTGCCTCTTGTGGGCGGGCAGGCGTCAAACAAACAATGAGTCTCTCTCAACATTGACCTCTCTCTGTCTCTCTCTGAGTCTCTCTGTCTCCCCCCTCCCTCTCTGTGTGGCTCTCTCTCTTTCACTCTCTCTCTGTCTGTCTGTCTCTCTCTCCCGTTATGTCAATTCTTGCAAAAGTCAATGGAAATATTTTTTAAAAAACTGGCAATCAACACCAAGGACATTCTCTCAGATGCTAAAACACTGGGAGGTGCCTGCTTGCGTGAGAAGTGGAAGCTGTCCCTCAGTCCTGTCCCTAGGATACGGAACGTGCTGGACCTCAGTTACCGATGAGAACGACGAAGGGTGTAGTTCTCACTCATTTTGTTCAGATTTTCCAAGGAATGTTGGTTGGGCGTTTTTTTTTTTTTTAGGGTGTCATCATCGATCCCAACACGTTGTGAACACAGAGCCTTGCTTCAGACACATGGTGGCCAATTGGCTGGCCTTGGGGCAGAGAATGGCTTACCTTCTAGAGCGCCTCGGGGGCATCAGGGAAACCGGGGGCAACACTTTGTCCAGGATCCACCCATGTCCGAGCTCCAAGTAGAGAGCAAGGTGGTCCCTTTCTTCAACGCAGACAACAGGTCTCTCATGTCGACGCCAACTGCAGAGTGAGGAGAAACCACATGCACGTTTGAGAAACTCATTCCCTCTCTCAGATCATGGGACACGTGCCACCCTCTCTACTCTACAGGCTGGACCTCTCCAGTAACTCGGTCCCTGAGGGGTGATCACGGGCTCGTGTGACACCAGGAGGTTGGCAGGCAGGCAGCTGCGCTTGTGCCCTGTGAGGTGGGTGCATGAGTGTGACAAGGGAAGCTGTCCCTCCCTCGTCCTGTCCCTGGTGCTCTGAACGTGCTGGACCTCAGTTTCCGATGAGAACGAAGACGGTATGTGTTCTCACTCATTTTGTTCAGCTCCAAGGAATGTTGGTTTGGGTTTTTTGGAGAATCATCATTGATCCCAGCACGGTCTAAAAAACGGAGCAGGTGGACTTGTGGCTATTTGGGTAGGGCGATGACCTCAGAGTCCTCCAGGGCCTGAAGCGCCCAGGTGCCCCCACTGAGCAAAAAGGACTCAGTACAGTGTTGGAGGGACCGCCCGTGGGCCATCAGACACCCAAACAAGCCGCCTCCAGCAGCTCCAAAACAAAAGGTAATGGCTGGGCGAGGAGCAGAGCATGGCTTACCTTCCTCAGGGATCCCGGCTCGGCGGCGCTCAGGCCCCCCGACCTAGGGACTCTCGGGCACTCGGGCCATCCAGGCAGACAACAGGCTTCTCTTCTTGGCCTATGCAGAACCTGGTGCTGCAGCTGCACCTGAGAAGTGGACACAAAGCACAGGTGCGTTTGAGTCATGTGCCCAGGCCCTCAGGTCACATTTCTGTTCCCCTCTTCCCTTTCCATCTGACTGTCCCTTCTCCTGTCCCTGAGGCATGAGTGAGGGCAGGTGTGACCTCCCGTGTGCATGTGGGATGTAAAAACGGATGCCCGAGGTGGCCACAGGCTTCTTACGGGAAAAATGAAGCCCTGTAACCAGGCGGGTGAGAGTCAGGGGTTGACCGAGAACGAAAAAACCAGGAGGTCACGGTTCCATTCTTAGTCAAGGCACACGGCCGAGATGCGCACTCGGCTGCCTCTTGGGGGCGGGCAGGCGTCAAACAAACAATGAGTCTCTCTCAACATTGACCTCTCTCTGTCTCTCTCTGTGTCTCTCTGTCTCCCTCTCCCTCTCTGTGTGGCTCTCTCTCTTTCACTCTCTCTCTGTCTGTCTGTCTCTCTCTCCCGTTATGTCAATTCTTGCAAAAGTCAATGGAAATATTTTTTAAAAAACTGGCAGTCAACACCAAGGACATTCTCTCAGATGCTAAAACACTGGGAGGTGCCTGCTTGCGTGAGAAGTGGAAGCTGTCCCTCAGTCCTGTCCCTAGGATACGGAACGTGCTGGACCTCAGTTACCGATGAGAACGACGAAGGGTGTAGTTCTCACTCATTTTGTTCAGATTTTCCAAGGAATGTTGGTTGGGCGTTTTTTTTTTTAGGGTGTCATCATCGATCCCAACACGTTGTGAACACAGAGCCTTGCTTCAGACACATGGTGGCCAATTGGCTGGCCTTGGGGCAGAGAATGGCTTACCTTCTAGAGTGCCTCGGGGGTGTCAGGCAGACCGGGGGCAACACTTTGTCCAGGATCCACCCATGTCCGAGACCCAAGTAGAGAGCAAGGTGCTCCCTTTCTTCAACGCAGACAACAGGTCTCTCATGTCGACGCCAACTGCAGAGGGAGGAGAAAGCACATGCACGTTTGAGAAACTCATTCCCTCTCTCAGGTCAGGGGACACGCACCACCCTCTCTACTCTACAGGCTGGACCTCTCCAGTAACTCGGTCCCTGAGGGGTGATCACGGGAGCGTGTGACACCTGGAGGTTGGCAGGCAGGCAGCTGCGCTTGTGCCATGCGAGGTGGGTGCATGAGTGTGACAAGGGAAGCTGTCCCTCACTCGTCCTGTCCCTGGGGCTCTGAACGTGCTGGACCTCAGTTTCCGATGAGAACGACGACGGTATGTGTTCTCACTCATTTTGTTCAGCTCCAAGGAATGTTGGTTTGGGTTTTTTGGGGAATCATCATTGATCCCAGCACGGTCTAAAAAACGGAGCAGGTGGACTTGTGGCTATTTGGGTCGGGCGATGCCCTCAGAGTCCTCCAGGGCCTGAAGCGCCCAGGTGCCCCCACTGAGCAAAAACCTCTCAGTACAGTGTTGGAGGGACAGCCCGTGGGCCATCAGACACCCAAACAAGCCGCCTCCAGCAGCTCCAAAACAAAAGGTAATGGCTGGTCGAGGAGCAGAGCATGGCTTACCTTCCTCAGGGATCCCGGCTCGGTGGCGCTCAGGCCCCCCGTCCTGGGGACTCCCGGGCACTCGGGCCATCCAGGCAGGCAACAGGCTTCTCTTCTTGGCCTATGTAGAACCTGGCCCTGCAGCTGCACCTGAGAAGTGGACACAAAACACAGGTGCGTTTGATCCATGTGCCCAAGTCCTCAGGTCACATTTCTGCTCTCCTCTTCCATTTCCATCTGACTGTCCCTTCTCCTGTCCCTGAGGCATGAGTGAGGGCAGGTGTGACCTCCCGTGTGCATGTGGGATGTAAAAACGGATGCCCGAGGTGGCCACAGGCTTCTTACGGGAAAAATGAAGCCCTGTAACCAGGCGGGTGAGAGTCAGGGGTTGACCGAGAACGAAAAAACCGGGAGGTCACGGTTCCATTCTTAGTCAAGGCTCACGGCCGAGATGCGCACTCGGCTGCCTCTTGGGGGCGTGCAGGCGTCAAACAAACAGTGAGTCTCTCTCAACATTGACCTCTCTCTGTCTCTCTCTGAGTCTCTCTGTCTCCCCCTCCCTCTCTGTGTGGCTCTCTCTCTTTCACTCTCTCTCTGTCTGTCTGTCTCTCTCTCCCGTTATGTCAATTCTTGCAAAAGTCAATGGAAATATTTTTTTAAAAACTGGCAATCAACACCAAGGACATTCTCTCAGATGCTAAAACACTGGGAGGTGCCTGCTTGCGTGAGAAGTGGAAGCTGTCCCTCTGTCCTGTCCCTAGGATACGGAACGTGCTGGACCTCAGTTACCGATGAGAACGACGAAGGGTGTAGTTCTCACTCATTTTGTTCAGATTTTCCAAGGAATGTTGGTTGGGCGTTTTTTTTTTTTAGGGTGTCATCATCGATCCCAACACGTTGTGAACACAGAGCCTTGCTTCAGACACATGGTGGCCAATTGGCTGGCCTTGGGGCAGAGAATGGCTTACCTTCTAGAGCGCCTCGGGGGCATCAGGGAAACCGGGGGCAACACTTTGTCCAGGATCCACCCATATCCGAGACCCAAGTAGAGAGCAAGGTGGTCCCTTTCTTCAACGCAGAAAACAGGTCTCTCATGTCGACGCCAACTGCCGAGTGAGGAGAAAGCACATGCACGTTTGAGAAACTCATTCCCTCTCTCAGGTCAGGGGACACGTGCCACCCTCTCTACTCTACAGGCTGGACCTCTCCAGTAACTCGGTCCCTGAGGGGTGATCACGGGCGCGTGTGACTCCAGGAGGTTGGCAGGCAGGCAGCTGTGCTTGTGCCCTGCGAGGTGGGTGCATGAGTGTGACAAGGGAAGCTGTCCCTCACTCGTCCTGTCCCTGGGGCTCTGAACGTGCTGGACCTCAGTTTCCGATGAGAACGACGACGGTATGTGTTCTCACTCATTTTGTTCAGCTCCAAGGAATGTTGGTTTGGGTTTTTTGGGGAATCATCATTGATCCCAGCACGGTCTAAAAAACGGAGCAGGTGGACTTGTGGCTATATGGGTCGGGCGATGCCCTCAGAGTCCTCCAGGGCCTGAAGCGCCCAGGTGCCCCCACTGAGCAACAACCACTCAGTACAGTGTTGGAGGGACCGACCGTGGGCCATCAGACACCCAAACAAGCCGCCTCCAGCAGCTCCAAAACAAAAGGTAATGGCTGGGCGAGGAACAGAGCATGGCTTACCTTCCTCAGGGATCCCGGCTCGGCGGCGCTCAGGCCCCCCGTCCTGGGGACTCCCGGGCACTCGGGCCATCCAGGCAGACAACAGGCTTCTCTTCTTGGCCTATGCAGAACCTGGCGCTGCAGCTGCACCTGAGAAGTGGACACAAAACACAGGTGCGTTTGAGTCATGTGCCCAGGCCCTCAGGTCACATTTCTGCTCCCCTCTTCCCTTTCCATCTGACTGTCCCTTCTCCTGTCCCTGAGGCATGAGTGAGGGCAGGTGTGACCTCCCGTGTGCATGTGGGATGTAAAAACGGATGCCCGAGGTGGCCACAGGCTTCTTACGGGAAAAATGAAGCCCTGGAACCAGGCTGGTGAGAGTCAGGGGTTGACCGTCAACGAAAAAACCAGGAGGTCACGATTCCATTCTTAGTCAAGTCACACGGCCGAGATGCGCGCTCGGCTGCCTCTTGGGGGCGGGCAGGAGTCAAACAAACAATGAGTCTCTCTCAACATTGACCTCTCTCTGTCTCTCTCTGTGTCTCTCTGTCTCCCCCTCCCTCTCTGTGTGGCTCTCTCTCTTTCACTCTCTCTCTGTCTGTCTCTCTCTCCCGTTATGTCAATTCTTGCAAAACTCAATGGAAATATTTTTTAAAAAACTGGCAGTCAACACCAAGGACATTCTCTCAGATGCTAAATCACTGGGAGGTGCCTGCTTGCGTGAGAAGTGGAAGCTGTCCCTCAGTCCTGTCCCTAGGATACGGAATGTGCTGGACCTCAGTTACCGATGAGAACGACGAAGGGTGTAGTTCTCACTCATTTTGTTCAGATTTTCCAAGGAATGTTGGTTGGGCGTTTTTTTTTTTTTTTAAGGGTGTCATCATCGATCCCAACACGTTGTGAACACAGAGCCTTGCTTCAGACACATGGTGGCCAATTGGCTGGCCTTGGGGCAGAGAATGGCTTACCTTCTAGAGCGCCTCGGGGGCATCAGGGAGACCGGGGGCAACACTTTGTCCAGGATCCACCCATGTCCGAGCCCCAAGTAGAGAGCAAGGTGCTCCCTTTCTTCAACGCAGACAACAGGTCTCTCATGTCGACGCCAACTGCAGAGTGAGGAGAAACCACATGCACGTTTGAGAAACTCATTCCCTCTCTCAGGTCAGGGGACACGCTCCACCCTCTCTACTCTACAGGCTGGACCTCTCCAGCAACTCGGTCCCTGAGGGGTGATCACAGGCGCGTGTGACACCAGGAGGTTGGCAGGCAGGCAGCTGCGCTTGTGCCCTGCGAGGTGGGTGCATGAGTGTGACAAGGGAAGCTGTCCCTCACTCGTCCTGTCCCTGGGTCTCTGAACGTGCTGGACCTCAGTTTCCGATGAGAACGACGACGGTATGTGTTCTCACTCATTTTGTTCAGCTCCAAGGAATGTTGGTTTGGGTTTTTTTTGGGAATCATCATTGATCCCAGCACGGTCTAAAAAACGGAGCAGGTGGACTTGTGGCTATTTGGGTCGGGCGATGCCCTCAGAGTCCTCCAGGGCCTGAAGCGCCCAGGTGCCCCCACTGAGCAACAACCACTCAGTACAGTGTTGGAGGGACCGACCGTGGGCCATCAGACACCCAAACAAGCCGCCTCCAGCAGCTCCAAAACAAAAGGTAATGGCTGGGCGAGGAACAGAGCATGGCTTACCTTCCTCAGGGATCCCGGCTCGGCGGCGCTCAGGCCCCCCGTCCTGGGGACTCCCGGGCACTAGGGCCATCCAGGCAGACAACAGGCTTCTCTTCTTGGCCTATGCAGAACCTGGCGCTGCAGCTGCACCTGAGAAGTGGACACAAAGCACAGGTGCGTTTGAGTCATGTGCCCAGGCCCTCAGGTCACATTTCTGCTCCCCTCTTCCCTTTCCATCTGACTGTCCCTTCTCCTGTCCCTGAGGCATGAGTGAGGGCAGGTGTGACCTCCCGTGTGCATGTGGGATGTAAAAACGGATGCCCGAGGTGGCCACAGGCTTCTTACGGGAAAAATGAAGCCCTGTAACCAGGCTGTTGAGAGTCAGGGGTTGACCGTCAACGAAAAAACCAGGAGGTCACGATTCCATTCTTAGTCAAGGCACACGGCCGAGATGCGCGCTCGACTGCCTCTTGGGGGCGGGCAGGAGTCAAACAAACAATGAGTCTCTCTCAACATTGACCTCTCTCTGTCTCTCTCTGTGTCTCTCTGTCTCCCCATCCCTCTCTGTGTGGCTCTCTCTCTTTCACTCTCTCTCTGTATGTCTCTCTCTCCCGTTATGTCAATTCTTGCAATACTCAATGGAAATATTTTTTAAAAAACTGGCAGTCAACACCAAGGACATTCTCTCAGATGCTAAAACACTGGGAGGTGCCTGCTTGCGTGAGAAGTGGAAGCTGTCCCTCAGTCCTGTCCCTAGGATACGGAACGTGCTGGACCTCAGTTACCGATGAGAACGACGAAGGGTGTAGTTCTCACTCATTTTGTTCAGATTTTCCAAGGAATGTTGGTTGGGCGTTTTTTTTTTTAGGGTGTCATCATCGATCCCAACACGTTGTGAACACAGAGCCTTGCTTCAGACACATGGTGGCCAATTGGCTGGCCTTGGGGCAGAGAATGGCTTACCTTCTAGAGCGCCTCGGGGGCGTCAGGCAGACCGGGGGCAACACTTTGTCCAGGATCCACCCATGTCCGAGCCCCAAGTAGAGAGCAAGGTGCTCCCTTTCTTCAACGCAGACAACAGGTCTCTCATGTCGACGCCAACTGCAGAGTGAGGAGAAACCACATGCACGTTTGAGAAACTCATTCCCTCTCAGGTCAGGGGACACGCACCACCCTCTCTACTCTACAGGCTGGACCTCTCCAGTAACTCGGTCCCTGAGGGGTGATCACGGGAGCGTGTGACACCTGGAGGTTGGCAGGCAGGCAGCTGCGCTTGTGCCTGCGAGGTGGGTGCATGAGTGTGACAAGGGAAGCTGTCCCTCACTCGTCCTGTCCCTGGGGCTCTGAACGTGCTGGACCTCAGTTTCCGATGAGAACGACGACGATATGTGTTCTCACTCATTTTGTTCAGCTCCAAGGAATGTTGGTTTGGGTTTTTTGGGGAATCATCATTGATCCCAGCACAGTCTAAAAAACGGAGCAGGTGGACTTGTGGCTATATGGGTCGGGCGATGCCCTCAGAGTCCTCCAGGGCCTGAAGCGCCCAGGTGCCCCCACTGAGCAACAACCACTCAGTACAGTGTTGGAGGGACCGACCGTGGGCCATCAGACACCCAAACAAGCCGCCTCCAGCAGCTCCAAAACAAAAGGTAATGGCTGGGCGAGGAGCAGAGCATGGCTTACCTTCCTCAGGGATCCCGGCTCGGCGGCGCTCAGGCCCCCCGTCCTGGGGACTCCCGGGCACTAGGGCCATCCAGGCAGACAACAGGCTTCTCTTCTTGGCCTATGCAGAACCTGGCGCTGCAGCTGCACCTGAGAAGTGGACACAAAGCACAGGTGCCTTTGAGTCATGTGCCCAGGCCCTCAGGTCACATTTCTGCTCCCCTCTTCCCTTTCCATCTGACTGTCCCTTCTCCTGTCCCTGAGGCATGAGTGAGGGCAGGTATGACCTCCCGTGTGCATGTGGGATGTAAAAACGGATGCCCGAGGTGGCCACAGGCTTCTTACGGGAAAAATGAAGCCCTGGAACCAGGCTGGTGAGAGTCAGGGGTTGACCGTCAACGAAAAAACCAGGAGGTCACGATTCCATTCTTAGTCAAGTCACACGGCCGAGATGCGCGCTCGACTGCCTCTTGGGGGCGGGCAGGAGTCAAACAAACAATGAGTCTCTCTCAACATTGACCTCTCTCTGTCTCTCTCTGTGTCTCTCTGTCTCCCCCTCCCTCTCTGTGTGGCTCTCTCTCTTTCACTCTCTCTCTGTCTCTCTCTCCCGTTATGTCAATTCTTGCAAAACTCAATGGAAATATTTTTTAAAAAACTGGCAGTCAACACCAAGGACATTCTCTCAGATGCTAAATCACTGGGAGGTGCCTGCTTGCGTGAGAAGTGGAAGCTGTCCCTCAGTCCTGTCCCTAGGATACGGAACGTGCTGGACCTCAGTTACCGATGAGAACGACGAAGGGTGTAGTTCTCACTCATTTTGTTCAGATTTTCCAAGGAATGTTGGTTGGGCGTTTTTTTTTTTTTTTAAGGGTGTCATCATCGATCCCAACACGTTGTGAACACAGAGCCTTGCTTCAGACACATGGTGGCCAATTGGCTGGCCTTGGGGCAGAGAATGGCTTACCTTCTAGAGCGCCTCGGGGGCATCAGGGAGACCGGGGGCAACACTTTGTCCAGGATCCACCCATGTCCGAGCCCCAAGTAGAGAGCAAGGTGGTCCCTTTCTTCAACGCAGACAACAGGTCTCTCATGTCGACGCCAACTGCAGAGTGAGGAGAAAGCACATGCACGTTTGAGAAACTCATTCCCTCTCTCAGGTCAGGGGACACGCTCCACCCTCTCTACTCTACAGGCTGGACCTCTCCAGCAACTCGGTCCCTGAGGGGTGATCACGGGCGCGTGTGACCCCAGGAGGTTGGCAGGCAGGCAGCTGCGCTTGTGCCCTGCGAGGTGGGTGCATGAGTGTGACAAGGGCAGCTGTCCCTCACTCGTCCTGTCCCTGGGTCTCTGAACGTGCTGGACCTGTTTCCGATGAGAACGACGACGGTATGTGTTCTCACTCATTTTGTTCAGCTCCAAGGAATGTTGGTTTGGGTTTTTTTTGGGAATCATCATTGATCCCAGCACGGTCTAAAAAACGGAGCAGGTGGACTTGTGGCTATTTGGGTCGGGCGATGCCCTCAGAGTCCTCCAGGGCCTGAAGCGCCCAGGTGCCCCCACTGAGCAACAACCACTCAGTACAGTGTTGGAGGGACCGACCGTGGGCCATCAGACACCCAAACAAGCCGCCTCCAGCAGCTCCAAAACAAAAGGTAATGGCTGGTCGAGGAGCAGAGCATGGCTTACCTTCCTCAGGGATCCCGGCTCGGCGGCGCTCAGGCCCCCCGTCCTGGGGACTCCCGGGCACTAGGGCCATCCAGGCAGACAACAGGCTTCTCTTCTTGGCCTATGCAGAACCTGGCGCTGCAGCTGCACCTGAGAAGTGGACACAAAGCACAGGTGCGTTTGAGTCATGTGCCCAGGCCCTCAGGTCACATTTCTGCTCCCCTCTTCCCTTTCCATCTGACTGTCCCTTCTCCTGTCCCTGAGGCATGAGTGAGGGCAGGTGTGACCTCCCGTGTGCATGTGGGATGTAAAAACGGATGCCCGAGGTGGCCACAGGCTTCTTACGGGAAAAATGAAGCCCTGTAACCAGGCGGGTGAGAGTCAGGGGTTGACCGAGAACGAAAAAACCGTGAGGTCATGGTTCCATTGTTAGTCAAGGCACACGGCCGAGATGCGCGCTCGGCTGCCTCTTGGGCGCGTGCAGGCGTCAAACAAACAGTGAGTCTCTCTCAACATTGACCTCTCTCTGTCTCTCTCTGTGTCTCTCTGTCTCCCCCTCCCTCTCTGTGTGGCTCTCTCTCTTTCACTCTCTCTCTGTCTGTCTCTCTCTCCCGTTATGTCAATTCTTGCAAAAGTCAATGGAAATATTTTTTAAAAAACTGGCAGTCAACACCAAGGACATTCTCTCAGATGCTAAAACACTGGGAGGTGCCTGCTTGCGTGAGAAGTGGAAGCTGTCCCTCAGTCCTGTCCCTAGGATACGGAACGTGCTGGACCTCAGTTACCGATGAGAACGACGAAGGGTGTAGTTCTCACTCATTTTGTTCAGATTTTCCAAGGAATGTTGGTTGGGCGTTTTTTTTTTTTTAGGGTGTCATCATCGATCCCAACACGTTGTGAACACAGAGCCTTGCTTCAGACACATGGTGGCCAATTGGCTGGCCTTGGGGCAGAGAATGGCTTACCTTCTAGAGCGCCTCGGGGGCATCAGGGAGACCGGGGGCAACACTTTGTCCAGGATCCACCCATGTCCGAGCCCCAAGTAGAGAGCAAGGTGCTCCCTTTCTTCAACGCAGACAACAGGTCTCTCATGTCGACGCCAACTGCAGAGTGAGGAGAAACCACATGCACGTTTGAGAAACTCATTCCCTCTCTCAGGTCAGGGGACACGTGCCACCCTCTCTACTCTACAGGCTGGACCTCTACAGTAACTCGGTCCCTGAGGGGTGATCACGGGCGCGTGTGACTCCAGGAGGTTGGCAGGCAGGCAGCTGCGCTTGTGCCCTGCGAGGTGGGTGCATGAGTGTGACAACGGAAGCTGTCCCTCACTCGTCCTGTCCCTGGGGTTCTGAACGTGCTGGACCTCAGTTTCCGATGAGAACGACGACGGTATGTGTTCTCACTCATTTTGTTCAGCTCCAAGGAATGTTGGTTTGGGTTTTTTGGGGAATCATCATTAATCCCAGCACGGTCTAAAAAACGGAGCAGGTGGACTTGTGGCTATTTGGGTCGGGCGATGCCCTCAGAGTCCTCCAGGGCCTGAAGCGCCCAGGTACCCCCACTGAGCAACAACCACTCAGTACAGTGTTGGAGGGACCGACCGTGGGCCATCAGACACCCAAACAAGCCGCCTCCAGCAGCTCCAAAACAAAAGGTAATGATTGGGCGAGGAACAGAGCATGGCTTACCTTCCTCAGGGATCCCGGCTCGGCGGCGCTCAGGCCCCCCGTCCTGGGGACTCCCGGGCACTAGGGCCATCCAGGCAGACAACAGGCTTCTCTTCTTGGCCTATGCAGAACCTGGCGCTGCAGCTGCACCTGAGAAGTGGACACAAAGCACAGGAGCGTTTGAGTCATGTGCCCAGGCCCTCAGGTCACATTTCTGCTCCCCTCTTCCCTTTCCATCTGACTGTCCCTTCTCCTGTCCCTGAGGCATGAGTGAGGGCAGGTGTGACCTCCCGTGTGCATGTGGGATGTAAAAACGGATGCCCGAGGTGGCCACAGGCTTCTTACGGGAAAAATGAAGCCCTGTAACCAGGCGGGTGAGAGTCAGGGGTTGACCGAGAACGAAAAAACCGGGAAGTCATGGTTCCATTGTTAGTCAAGGCACACGGCCGAGATGCGCGCTCGGCTGCCTCTTGGGGGCGGGCAGGCGTCAAACAAACAGTGAGTCTCTCTCAACATTGACCTCTCTCTGTCTCTCTCTGTGTCTCTCTGTCTCCCCCTCCCTCTCTGTGTGGCTCTCTCTCTTTCACTCTCTCTCTGTCTGTCTCTCTCTCCCGTTATGTCAATTGTTGCAAAAGTCAATGGAAATATTTTTTAAAAAACTGGCAGTCAACACCAAGGACATTCTCTCAGATGCTAAAACACTGGGAGGTGCCTGCTTGCGTGAGAAGTGGAAGCTGTCCCTCAGTCCTGTCCCTAGGATACGGAACGTGCTGGACCTCAGTTACCGATGAGAACGACGAAGGGTGTAGTTCTCACTCATTTTGTTCAGATTTTCCAAGGAATGTTGGTTGGGCGTTTTTTTTTTTTTAGGGTGTCATCATCGATCCCAACACGTTGTGAACACAGAGCCTTGCTTCAGACACATGGTGGCCAATTGGCTGGCCTTGGGGCAGAGAATGGCTTACCTTCTGGAGCGCCTCGGGGGCATCAGGGAGACTGGGGGCAACACTTTGTCCAGGATCCACCCATGTCCGAGCCCCAAGTAGAGAGCAAGGTGGTCCCTTTCTTCAACGCAGACAACAGGTCTCTCATGTCGACGCCAACTGCAGAGTGAGGAGAAAGCACATGCACGTTTGAGAAACTCATTCCCTCTCTCAGGTCAGGGGACACGCTCCACCCTCTCTACTCTACAGGCTGGACCTCTCCAGTAACTTGGTCCCCGAGGGGTGATCACGGGCGCGTGTGACACCAGGAGGTTGGCAGGCAGGCAGCTGCACTTGTGCCTGCGAGGTGGGTGCATGAGTGTGACAAGGGAAGCTGTCCCTCACTCGTCCTGTCCCTGGGGCTCTGAACGTGCAGGACCTCAGTTTCCGATGAGAACGACGACGGTATGTGTTCTCACTCATTTTGTTCAGCTCCAAGGAATGTTGGTTTGGGTTTTTTGGGGAATCATCATTGATCCCAGCACGGTCTAAAAAACGGAGCAGGTGGACTTGTGGCTATTTGGGTAGGGCAATACCCTCAGAGTCCTCCAGGGCCTGAAGCGCCCAGGTGCCCCCACTGAGCAACAACCACTCAGTACAGTGTTGGAGGGACCGCCCGTGGGCCATCAGACACCCAAACAAGCCGCCTCCAGCAGCTTCAAAACAAAAGGTAATGGCTGGTCGAGGAGCAGAGCATGGCTTACCTTCCTCAGGGATCCCGGCTCGGCGGCGCTCAGGCCCCCCGTCCTGGGGACTCCCGGGCACTAGGGCCATCCAGGCAGACCACAGGCTTCTCTTCTTGGCCTATGCAGAACCTGGCGCTGCAGCTGCACCTGAGAAGTGGACACAAAGCACAGGTGCGTTTGAGTCATGTGCCCAGGCCCTCAGGTCACATTTCTGCTCCCCTCTTCCCTTTCCATCTGACTGTCCCTTCTCCTGTCCCTGAGGCATGAGTGAGGGCAGGTGTGACCTCCCGTGTGCATGTGGGATGTAAAAACGGATGCCCGAGGTGGCCACAGGCTTCTTACGGGAAAAATGAAGCCCTGTAACCAGGCTGGTGAGAGTCAGGGGTTGACCGTCAACCAAAAAACCAGGAGGTCACGATTCCATTCTTAGTCAAGGCACACGCCCGAGATGCGCACTCGGCTGCCTCTTGGGGGCGTGCAGGCGTCAAACAAACAGTGAGTCTCTCTCAACATTGACCTCTCTCTGTCTCTCTCTGAGTCTCTCTGTCTCCCCCTCCCTCTCTGTGTGGCTCTCTCTCTTTCACTCTCTCTCTGTCTGTCTCTCTCTCCCGTTATGTCAATTCTTGCAAAAGTCAATGGAAATATTTTTTAAAAAACTGGCAATCAACACCAAGGACATTCTCTCAGATGCTAAAACACTGGGAGGTGCCTGCTTGCGTGAGAAGTGGAAGCTGTCCCTCAGTCCTGTCCCTAGGATACGGAACGTGCTGGACCTCAGTTACCGATGAGAACGACGAAGGGTGTAGTTCTCACTCATTTTGTTCAGATTTTCCAAGGAATGTTGGTTGGGCGTTTTTTTTTTTTTAGGGTGTCATCATCGATCCCAACACGTTGTGAACACAGAGCCTTGCTTCAGACACATGGTGGCCAATTGGCTGGCCTTGGGGCAGAGAATGGCTTACCTTATAGAGCGCCTCGGGGGCATCAGGGAAACCGGGGTTAACACTTTGTCCAGGATCCACCCATGTCCGAGCCCCAAGTAGAGAGCAAGGTGGTCCCTTTCTTCAACACAGACAACAGGTCTCTCATGTCGACGCCAACTGCAGAGTGAGGAGAAAGCACATGCACGTTTGAGAAACTCATTCCCTCTCTCAGGTCAGGGGACACGTGCCACCCTCTCTACTCTACAGGCTGGACCTCACCAGTAACTTGGTCCCTGAGGGGTGATCACGGGCGCGTGTGACTCCAGGAGGTTGGCAGGCAGGCAGCTGCACTTGTGCCTGCGAGGTGGGTGCATGAGTGTGACAAGGGAAGCTGTCCCTCACTCGTCCTGTCCCTGGGGTTCTGAACGTGCTGGACCTGTTTCCGATGAAAACGACGACGGTATGTGTTCTCACTCATTTTGTTCAGCTCCAAGGAATGTTGGTTTGGGTTTTTTGGGGAATCATCATTGATCCCAGCACGGTCTAAAAAACGGAGCAGGTGGACTTGTGGCTATTTGGGTAGGGCGATGCCCTCAGAGTCCTCCAGGGCCTGAAGCGCCCAGGTGCCCCCACTGAGCAACAACCACTCAGTACAGTGTTGGAGGGACCGACCGTGGGCCATCAGACACCCTAACAAGCCGCCTCCAGCAGCTCCAAAACAAAAGGTAATGGCTGGGCGAGGAACAGAGCATGGCTTACCTTCCTCAGGGATCCCGGCTCGGCGGCGCTCAGGCCCCCCGTCCTGGGGACTCCCGGGCACTAGCGCCATCCAGGCAGACAACAGGCTTCTCTTCTTGGCCTATGCAGAACCTGGCGCTGCAGCTGCACCTGAGAAGTGGACACAAAGCACAGGTGCGTTTGAGTCATGTGCCCAGGCCCTCAGGTCACATTTCTGCTCCCCTCTTCCCTTTCCATCTGACTGTCCCTTCTCCTGTCCCTGAGGCATGAGTGAGGGCAGGTGTGACCTCCCGTGTGCATGTGGGATGTAAAAACGGATGCCCGAGGTGGCCACAGGCTTCTTACGGGAAAAATGAAGCCCTGTAACCAGGCTGGTGAGAGTCAGGGGTTGACCGTCAACCAAAAAACCAGGAGGTCACGATTCCATTCTTAGTCAAGGCACACGGCCGAGATGCGCGCTCGACTGCCTCTTGGGGGCGGGCAGGAGTCAAACAAACAATGAGTCACTCTCAACATTGACCTCTCTCTGTCTCTCTCTGTGTCTCTCTGTCTCCGCCTCCCTCTCTGTGTGGCTCTCTCTCTTTCACTCTCTCTCTGTCTGTCTCTCTCTCCCGTTATGTCAATTGTTGCAAAAGTCAATGGAAATATTTTTTAAAAAACTGGCAGTCAACACCAAGGACATTCTCTCAGATGCTAAAACACTGGGAGGTGCCTGCTTGCGTGAGAAGTGGAAGCTGTCCCTCAGTCCTGTCCCTAGGATACGGAACGTGCTGGACCTCAGTTACCGATGAGAACGACGAAGGGTGTAGTTCTCACTCATTTTGTTCAGATTTTCCAAGGAATGTTGGTTGGGCGTTTTTTTTTTTTAGGGTGTCATCATCGATCCCAACACGTTGTGAACACAGAGCCTTGCTTCAGACACATGGTGGCCAATTGGCTGGCCTTGGGGCAGAGAATGGCTTACCTTCTAGAGCGCCTCGGGGGTGTCAGGCAGACCGGGGGCAACACTTTGTCCAGGATCCACCCATGTCCGAGCTCCAAGTAGAGAGCTAGGTGGTCCCTTTCTTCAACGCAGACAACAGGTCTCTCATGTCGACGCCAACTGCAGAGTGAGGAGAAACCACATGCACGTTTGAGAAACTCATTCCCTCTCTCAGGTCAGGGGACACGCTCCACCCTCTCTACTCTACAGGCTGGACCTCTCCAGCAACTCGGTCCCTGAGGGGTGATCACAGGCGCGTGTGACACCTGGAGGTTGGCAGGCAGGCAGCTGCGCTTGTGCCCTGCGAGGTGGGTGCATGAGTGTGACAAGGGAAGCTGTCCCTCACTCGTCCTGTCCCTGGGGCTCTGAACGTGCTGGACCTCAGTTTCCGATGAGAACGACGACGGTATGTGTTCTCACTCATTTTGTTCAGCTCCAAGGAATGTTGGTTTGGGTTTTTTGGGGAATCATCATTGATCCCAGCACGGTCTAAAAAACGGAGCAGGTGGACTTGTGGCTATTTGGGTAGGGCGATGCCCTCAGAGTCCTCCAGGGCCTGAAGCGCCCAGGTGCCCCCACTGAGCAAAAACTACTCAGTACAGTGTTGGAGGGACCGACCGTGGGCCATCAGACACCCAAACAAGCCGCCTCCAGCAGCTCCAAAACAAAAGGTAATGGCTGGGCGAGGAACAGAGCATGGCTTACCTTCCTCAGGGATCCCGGCTCGGTGGCGTTCAGGCCCCCCGTTCTGGGGACTCCCGGGCACTCGGGCCATCCAGGCAGGCCACAGGCTTCTCTTCTTGGCCTATGCAGAACCTGGCGCTGCAGCTGCACCTGAGAAGTGGACACAAAGCACAGGTGCGTTTGAGTCATGTGCCCAGGCCCTCAGGTCACATTTCTGCTCCCCTCTTCCCTTTCCATCTGACTGTCCCTTCTCCTGTCCCTGAGGCATGAGTGAGGGCAGGTGTGACCTCCCGTGTGCATGTGGGATGTAAAAACGGATGCCCGAGGTGGCCACAGGCTTCTTACGGGAAAAATGAAGCCCTGTAACCAGGCGGGTGAGAGTCAGGGGTTGATCGAGAACGAAAAAACCAGGAGGTCACGGTTCCATTCTTAGTCAAGGCACACGGCCGAGATGCGCGCTCGACTGCCTCTTGGGGGCGGGCAGGCGTCAAACAAACAATGAGTCTCTCTCAACATTGACCTCTCTCTGTCTCTCTCTGTGTCTCTCTGTCTCCCCCTCCCTCTCTGTGTGGCTCTCTCTCTTTCACTCTCTCTCTCCCGTTATGTCAATTCTTACAAAACTCAATGGAAATATTTTTTAAAAAACTGGCAGTCAACACCAAGGACATTCTCTCAGATGCTAAAACACTGGGAGGTGCCTGCTTGCGTGAGAAGTGGAAGTTGTCCCTCAGTCCTGTCCCTAGGATACGGAACGTGCTGGACCTCAGTTACCGATGAGAACGACGAAGGGTGTAGTTCTCACTCATTTTGTTCAGATTTTCCAAGGAATGTTGGTTGGGCGTTTTTTTTTTTTAGGGTGTCATCATCGATCCCAACACGTTGTGAACACAGAGCCCTGCTTCAGACACATGGTGGCCAATTGGCTGGCCTTGGGGCAGAGAATGGCTTACCTTCTGGAGCGCCTCGGGGGCATCAGGGAGACCGGGGGCAACACTTTGTCCAGGATCCGCACATTTCCGAGCCCCAAGTAGAGAGCAAGGTGGTCACTTTCTTCAATGCAGACAACAGGTCTGTCATGTCGACGCCAACTGCAGAGTGAGGAGAAACCACATGCACGTTTGAGAAACTCATTCCCTCTCTCAGGTCAGGGGACACGTGCCACCCTCTCTACTCTACAGGCTGGACCTCTCCAGTAACTCGGTCCCTGAGGGGTGATCACGGGCGCGTGTGACACCAGGAGGTTGGCAGGCAGGCAGCTGCGCTTGTGCCATGCGAGGTGGGTGCATGAGTGTGACAAGGGAAGCTGTCCCTCACTCGTCCTGTCCCTGGTGCTCTGAACATGCTGGACCTCAGTTTCCGATGAGAACGACGACGGTATGTGTTCTCACTCATTTTGTTCAGCTCCAAGGAATGTTGGTTTGGGTTTTTTGGGGAATCATCATTGATCCCAGCACGGTCTAAAAAACGGAGCAGGTGGACTTGTGGCTATTTGGGTCGGGCGATGACCTCAGAGTCCTCCAGGGCCTGAAATGCCCAGGTGCCCCCACTGAGCAACAACCACTCAGTACAGTGTTGGAGGGACCGACCGTGGGCCATCAGACACCCAAACAAGCCGCCTCCAGCAGCTCCAAAACAAAAGGTAATGGCTGGGCGAGGAACAGAGCATGGCTTACCTTCCTCAGGGATCCCGGCTCGGTGGCGCTCAGACCCCCCGTCCTGGGGACTCCCGGGCACTAGGGCCATCCAGGCAGACAACAGGCTTCTCTTCTTGGCCTATGCAGAACCTGGCGCTGCAGCTGCACCTGAGAAGTGGACACAAAACACAGGTGCGTTTGAGTCATGTGCCCAGGCCTCAGGTCACATTTCTGCTCCCCTCTTCCCTTTCCATCTGACTGTCCCTTCTCCTGTCCCTGAGGCATGAGTGAGGGCAGGTGTGACCTCCCGTGTGCATGTGGGATGTAAAACCGGATGCCCGAGGTGGCCACAGGCTTCTTACGTGAAAAATGAAGCCCTGTAACCAGGCGGGTGAGAGTCAGGGGTTGACCGTCAACCAAAAAACCAGGAGGTCACGATTCCATTCTTAGTCAAGGCACACGCCCGAGATGCGCACTCGGCTGCCTCTTGGGGGCGGGCAGGCGTCAAACAAACAGTGAGTCTCTCTCAACATTGACCTCTCTCTGTCTCTCTCTGTGTCTCTCTGTCTCCGCCTCCCTCTCTGTTTGGCTCTCTCAACATTGACCTCTCTCTGTCTCTCTCTCTGTCTCCCCCAACCTCCTTCTCTGTGTGGCTCTCTCTCCTTCACTGTCTCTCTCTCTGTCTCGCTCTCTCCCGTTCTGTCAATTCTTGCAAAAGTCAATGGAAATATTTTTTGAAAAACTGGCAGTCAACACCAAGGACATTCTCTCAGATGCTAAAACACTGGGAGGTGCCTGCTTGCGTGAGAAGTGGAAGCTGTTCCTCAGTCCTGTCCCTAGGATACGGAACGTGCTGGACCTCAGTTACCGATGAGAACGACGAAGGGTGTAGTTCTCACTCATTTTGTTCAGATTTTCCAAGGAATGTTGGTTGGGCGTTTTTTTTTTTTAGGGTGTCATCATCGATCCCAACACGTTGTGAACACAGAGCCTTGCTTCAGACACATGGTGGCCAATTGGCTGGCCTTGGGGCAGAGAATGGCTTACCTTCTAGAGCGCCTCGGGGGCGTCAGGCAGACCGGGGGCAACACTTTGTCCAGGATCCACCCATGTCCGAGCCCCAAGTAGAGAGCAAGGTGGTCCCTTTCTTCAACGCAGACAACAGGTCTCTCATGTCGACGCCAACTGCAGAGTGAGGAGAAACCACATGCACGTTTGAGAAACTCATTCCCTCTCTCAGGTCAGGGGACACGCACCACCCTCTCTACTCTACAGGCTGGACCTCTCCAGCAACTCGGTCCCCGAGGGGTGATCACGGGAGCGTGTGACACCAGGAGGTTGGCAGGCAGGCAGCTGCGCTTGTGCCCCGCGAGGTGGGTGCATGAGTGTGACAAGGGAAGCTGTCCCTCACTCGTCCTGTCCCTGGGGCTCTGAATGTGCTGGACCTCAGTTTCCGATGAGAACGACGACGGTATGTGTTCTCACTCGTTTTTTTTAGCTTTTGAAGTAATGCATTGTTCAAGCATGCTGTAAAATTTTAGCCAGCGTTGTGTTTTGTCTAATTGGATGAGACACTGACTACATTTTGCGTCCTCCAGCAGTCTGAAGGATTCAGACCCCAACACTGAAGAAGAGGATTACTCAGTACACTGTTGGATGGTTACCCAGATATACCATTCAGACACCCAAACGTGTGACTCTAGCAGCTTCCCTAATCGGAAAATTAACTTTTACACCTGGACCAGGTAAATGCTTACCTCTTTCAGTGACCCACAGACAGGGTGCGCACCCAGGGACAAGTGGCTTTTCGTACTGCACACACTGCTCATCATCAAAGACAGGAAATGGTTTCTTTATTGCTGATGGCTAGTCTACAGAGCCACTCCACCTGGGAAGTGTAGAGGAATCATATGTACAGTTGACAAACACAGCCAGGTTCTCAGGTAGAATGACCACATCCCCCAGATGAGCCTTTCACTAGTCTGTCTTATATCTCTGTCCCTTAGGTTGCTTGAGGACGTGTGTGTTACCATGAGCTTAGCCAGGTAGGCAGCAGTTCTGACACTCTAGGTGGTGCCTGCATGAGTGTGACAAGGAAAGCTGTCCCTCATTCCTCCTATCCCTGGGGCTCTGAACATGCTGGACCTCAGTTTCTAATGTGAATGACAAGAGTATGAGTTCTCAGTTATGTTCAGCTTCCCAAGGAATGCATTTCGGGGTCATTGATCCTAGCATGTGGTACAATTTCAGCCAGATTCACATTATGGCTCAGTGGCAATGACCTCAGAGTCCTCTGGGGACCTGCAGGATGCCGATCCCATTTCTGAGCAAGAGGAATACTCAGTCCACTGTTGAAGGGAAACCCCATGTGCCATTCAGACACCCAACCGAGCCACCTCCAGCATTTCTAAAAATCAGGAAGGTAATTTATCCACTTGGAGCAAGATAATGCATACCTTCCTGAGCTACCCATGAGTGCGCTGTGCAATTAGGGTCACCCATTCTAAGGGTCTCCTGGGAACCTCAGGACATCCAGGCAGAGAATGGTCTTCTCTTCTGGGCAAATGCAGAACCTGGCGAGGAGGCAACTCCACCTGGGAAGTGGACAGAAATCACAGGTGTGGTTGAGTTATGTACCCAGTTCCTTCTGTAACATCCATGTTTTCCTCTAGGCATTTCTGTCCCTGATGTGTAGACTCAAGGAAGGTGATATGCATGCAGGTGGGTTTGTAAACATGGCTTGTGTTGTGGGCAGGGGCCTCCTCATGGGAACACCGAGCGTTAGCACCCATCACCATCCACCATTCCTTCCTGGCTCCCAATGAGGATCCATCTCATATAAAAACATGAAAAAATGGAGACTTATTAACCTGCTGAGGCTCCTGAAGTAAGGAAATGACTCCCTCTTCAATATCCCCCGACTCTAAACAGAAGCAGCATGCCCTAGCTTCCTATGTGCTCCTAATGACCATGGATGTGACATCACCTTGAACACCGTCCCAACAAAGTGACAAGGTGAATGGCACGTTATGTAAACACAGCCACCACCAAAAACAAAAATATATGACACCTGACCCCAGTAGTATCATTTCACACTAGCCACCCAGGGCCTGAGTTCATGTAAGAGGCAAAAGAATAAAAAAAATTCAATATCAAGGGGAAAATGACTCATGAAAGCTAGGCCAGCCCTATCTAGTTTGGCTCAGTTGATGTCGTCCGGTGAAACTTACATCTTAACTCCCCTGGTTATCATTTTGGCCGACGATTCAGCTGCTGGATCAGACGCCCCCATTCGTTGTCCTTACAAGACACAAGGTGTGATGTTCAGAAAAGTGGCGGAACGAACACAGAGAACTGGGGAAGGGGGTGAGGGACTGAATAATTATGGGATACCTACATGAAGCGGGCAGGGATTCCAAACCATGTGGTCATCAAGCACAACTGGAAAAATACCCCAACAAACGATGATGTGGGTGCTGGGTGTCGTGGGTGGGGCGCGTCTTCACTCGCAGATCCTGGTCGGCTCCCTGCTCTTGCAGCGCTGGCCTTGGCGTTGCCTGTCACCCTGTCCGTTTCAAAGTTGGTCGTCTAACATTTAGTGATACTCCTCTTATTGGCCATTTCTCTCAGGCTTTGACCTGTGTCCCCATGGCACCCAGAGGTCTATGGCCTGTTCTCCTGAGGAACCCAGTGGCCCACCTCCTAAGCACTGTCCCCCCCCAGCTCTAGAGGTCATTCGTTCTTCGTAGTTTGATGCCACGAAATTTGTCATAAACCAATGCCGTTCCTGTCTTTCTCCTGTTCCTGCCACGTCTCATTGCTCACACCTCTTCGCCTGAGTGACCGCACTTGAGTATTCTCATGGGTCTGACCCTGAAGGCCGAGGGAGAATGAACACGACCTCGGAAATGTGCGTGTTCCCCCAAAGTATAACCATTGATTTAGCAAAATAGTGATGTTTTCCATGACCACCTGCCAGAGGTTGTGACGTGACATGGGTTGTAGTAAGTTGTGAATAACAGGGTGAAGCATATCGCCAAACTCAACCTCAGACTTGACCTCTATTTTTTTAAAAAGGGATAATGGTTATTCTAAGTATTTAGCATGGTTATTATAGGTATTCAATGAGGTAATCCTGAAATAGTGTTTATCTCAGCATGCAGTACATCTACCAAGAACTCAATTAAGTGCTATCTATATAATTGAAATACATATATCTGTAATAGTGTACAACACTCCTACAAATAAAAACAGTATAAAAATGAACAGAAATCAAACGATCACCATTTTTGACTATTCTTCCTATGAAGTTAGTTTATTGACCAAATCAGAAGAAGCGCATACATGTATCATTTCACATGAACAAAGCACAATGTTGAAGCCTGAAACACAGTAACTCAATCACTTGGTGGGAAAATAAACGTTTGGAAAATAACAACCACCTGGATTTTTCATATCAATTACTTTGAATACATATTACTATTAAGTAACTGAATACAAGCCAATTGGATAAATGAATCATCACTAGGGTCACCAAGCATGGTGACTGGATAAACAGGTTACTCACAAGTTCACAAGTACAACTAAGGTTGCAGGGAGTAGTACCCTGGAGTTTACACACATTTTTGAACAATATCTATTACATCCTATAGGTAAATTTCTAAGACTAAAATGTGCTAATTTCCATCCAAGACCTAATTTCCCATGGTAACATACCAGGAGTCCAAATTTCTCTACAGTTTGTATCTCTTAATCTAATAGGTGAAAAAAGACAACCAATGGTAGATTTGTTTCATTGTGTGTGTGTGTGTGTGTGTGTGTGTGTGTGTGTGTATCTGTGTGTATACACATGCATTTACTTCATAATTATTTATAATTATTATTCAGTATCTGTAATTATTTCATCAAGGTGGATGTGGTTGGGCATTCTTTTATATGCTCTGGGCCATTCACAAAATACTTTTTCTTTTAGGAGTTGAACATTTACGGGCTTGGCTGCACTGATACCGGGACGCTTGCCTTTTTCAGAATTAATTTGGGTAACTTTCCATATAAGATTAGCCCTAACTTGGTCATTTACTTTTCAAGGGACCATACAGCGATAGTTTAATTGGCTGTCAAACAAGCAGCCCCATTTCATTTTAAGTTGAGTATATTGTTGGTTCTCTTTCTCTCCCCCAAACCCTCTAATGCAGATGACAAACAAAAAGAGACAACCTGGGAAAACACAGCTTCACACTGGACTCAAGATGGAATCCATCCATCGGCTACGTTCCAAGAGAAGGCTACGGGGTGGACCCATGGCACAGTTTCTCTTTGGTCTGCACACAGAGGGTGACTGGTAATCTCCCCTTGGGAATATTGAGGAGTCTCAACATACCCACAAATACGGGGGGGGGCATGGAAAACAAAAGGGTTGGCCCATCACCAAGGGTGGAGAGATAACTAGGAACTTGGGACAGGGCTGAAGGCCAAGGCTCCTCTCCTACATCAGACCATTCTGTCAAGACCCGGAGGGTGGCTTCACTCCCTAACCCACAGAAACAGCACAAGAGACCCGAGGAACATTAAGAAACTAAGGACTGTACGTTCCAAACAGAAGGACAGCCTCCAGGCACAGATCTTAGTAAGATGGCGGGAAGGGACTTCTCTTAAGAGTTTAAGATTCATGAAGAGGCTCACTGAGGTCAGAAGAGCAATGCAGAGACACAACAAGAGTGGCCCAATGGGGATAAAGTCTTTAAGTATCGGACAGAAATCCCAGAACTAAAGAACATGACGACTAAACCGAAATGCTCGCGGGAGGGGTTCAACAGCAGAGTAGACGATGTGGAAAAAAGGATGGGTGAAAGACAGGGCCGTGGAATTCATCCAACTGGAGAGGCCAAAAGAAAAAAAACCAGAATGCAAAGTGAAGACAGCTTAAGGGATTTTATGGGATACCAACCAATAGATTTATGCACATGTAACAGTAGTCCAGGAGGAAGAGATACAGAAAGAGGCATTAGGGCTATTTACATTAATATTGGCTACAGACCACAACTCATATAAGAAACAGGCATTCCCATTCAGGAATCCTGAAGGCACTGAAAAAGAGGACTCCAAAGAGACCCAACACCAAGACATATTATAATCAGTCACAAGCGAAAGAGTAGCAGAGAATCTTAAAAGCAGCAAGAGAAAGCAACTTGTTAAGACCAGCAGCACGATTTTCAGCAAAAGCATTGCCGAATAGGAAGGCAGCGGGATGATGTAGACAATGTGCTGAAAGAAAACACTGCCAACCAAGATCACTCTAGCCCACAAAATCAATTCTCATAATTACACAGAGGGAACAACCAATCAGTCAAAGAAGAAACCAAGACATAAGAAATACCTTGAAGCAAGCAAAAACATAACTTTCCAAAATGTATGCTATGCGACAAACATAGTTCTAAGAAAGAAGTTTATTGTAAAAAAAAAAAAGTTTATTGTAATAAACACCTACATTAAGGAAAATATCTCAAACAAACTAAGTTCACATCAAGAAACTACAAAAAATAAAACGAACCCCAAAATTAGCAGAAAAAAGTAACAAAGGGGGTGGGGGTGGCCAGGGAGAGGTCGATGGGGGAAAAAGGAGACTTATGTAATACTTTAAACAATAAAGAATTTAAATAATAAAAAAGAGAAAGTAACAAAGTTTAGAGCAGAAAAAAATAAGAGAAACTAGAAAGATAATAAAGCCCTAGCCAGTTTTGCTCAGTGGATAGAGCACTGGCCTGAGGACCAAAGGGTCCTGGGTTCGATTCCGGCCAAGGGCATGTAACTCGGCTTCAGGGTCCTCCCTGGCCCGGGCCCTGGTTGAGGCTCGTGCAGGAGGCAACCAACCAATCGCTGTGTTTCTCTCACATTGATATTTCTCTGTGTCTTTCCCCCCCTCTTCCACTCTCTCTAAAAATCAATGGGAAACATTCTCAGGTGAAGATAAAAAAAAGATAATAGAAAAGCTCAATGAAATGAAGAGCTGGTGTTTTCTTTTTAAAGATAACCAAAGTAGAAAAAGACTTACATATACGTAATGAGAGAGAAGACTCAGGTAAAATTATAAATGAAAAGAGGAGACACGACAACTGATGGCACGGAGGACCACAAGACACCACGATCGTGTGCCACTTAACGAGGAGGGTGTGTGCCGAGACACGTGTCCTTAGGAGACTGTGTTATTGCGAGGACATCGGGATACAGTCTACTACTATGAATGTATGCGCTATCTACTTGTATGGACTGGCAGCCCAGCAGGCTTCTTTGTCAGCATCACCACAAACATGTACTGTGAGCCCCAACAGCTGGCATCTTTTTGGCTAATGCAAGCGCCTGAAATAATCTTTTTAAATCCCTTTTTTCTTAAATTTTCAGTTACACGTGACATACAATATTATGAGTTTCAGGTGTACACCCCAGAGATTACAGACATGACATAACTTACTAAGTGACCATCTGGATAACACTCCTCACCATCTGACACTGGCCTAGATAGCAGAATGTTACTGTCTGGATTCCCTGTGCTGTACTTGACCAACCCCATGACTGTGCTGTTAACTCCGTCCCTTTTTCACCCATCTTCCCAACGCCCCTCCCATCTGACAACCGTCAACACAGTCTTTGTATCTAGGAATCTGTTTCTTTTCTGCGTGTTAACTTATTTTTAAAGACATTGCTGGCCACACGCTAGATTAAATACCCAGACCACCTCCCCCAGTGGAGGTTCCTTTGTTTTAGGTCTTCCTTGATTCTGACAACTGACCATTTGGGCCCCTTGCTTTTTCCTCTTCCCATGCATTAAATTCTCACTCTGACCTTGTAGATATACCATGAAAGAGTGAGTGAGCCTGCAAAACCCTACACCAATAGGAAAAACTGAAGCCCAGACTCATGTTTCTCTCACGCTACCGTAGGACTTACTGTGGGCCCTGGCCCTCTCATGGGACTTATAGGCTCTGGGGGCTGTAAGTAACAAACTCCTTTTTCCTCCACGTGTTCTGACTCGTTACCACAGCAAAGCATCTTGCACAAGAACCCCAAGGGCCTGACCATTGGTTTAACAAGGGGAAGATACCTGTGGGAAGCTCAACGGGTCCCTGGTGAAGTTCCCTCAAAGCATTTCTAGCTGAAAGTACTACTCCTGTAGGCTGAGACCACCAGGAAACATTAATGTGTTATGCTACAGTTTTAGGAAGGCTACCAGGTCACAAGGCAATAGGAATTTTCAGCTCTCCTATCTTCTTAGGGGACCACCCTGTACAGGAGGTCCATTGTTGACCGAAAGATCGTTACGAGGTACATGACTACACTACGAACAATTATACGCCACACAAATTCAACAACCTAGAAGACATAGATAAATCCCTAGAAACATACAGCTACCAAAACTGAAATATGAAAAAAACAGAAAATTAAATAGATCAGTTACTATAGCAGGAGACTGAGGCAGCAATCCAAAAACTGCCCAACAAAGTCTAGAAATAGAGGGTGTCAATGATAAATTCTATTCAACAATTAAAGAAGGATTCATAGCAATCCTTCTCAAACTCTTCCAAAAAAAAAGGAAGAGAATGGAACACTTCCACCAGTATTATTCTGATACAAAAATCAGACAAGAATAATACAAGAAAATAAAATTACATGCCAATATCCCTAAGTGAACATAGATGCAAAAACCTCAGCAATACATTAGCAAACCAAATTCAACAATACACGGAAAGAGCCATACACCACTGCAAAGTGACATTTATTAAAAGGGATGGGTCATGGATGTTCTGACATTCACAAATCAATCCATGTGACACACCGCATTAACAAAATGAATATTAAAACCATTGTAAAATCATCTTAATAGACAGAAAAAGCACTTGACCAAACACAGCATCTATTTATGACAAAAATTCTCAGCAAAGTGGGCATAAAGGAATGAATGTACATCAACATAACGAAGGTCCTACAAGACAAAGCCAAAGCTAACATGGCACTCTGTGAAAACCTGAAAACTCAAATGGCATGGCCACCTGCAGGAACAGCATTGCTTTACTTCTACGTCACTGCAGTGCAGTGGGCTTATTTACATGAGGATCACCTCAAACACATGAGTAATGATTTATAGAATGACATGACAAGGATAATATCACTAAGTGAGGAGTTTTTCAGCTCCATTCTACTCTTATGGGACCCCCCAACATATGGGTGGTCTGTTGTTAAGTGAAATGTTGTTATGTGGCACATGACCATATATAGAAAACTTCCAAGATGCCACGAAAAAAAATTTTTTTAGAATAATTTCAGTTTAGTTCCAGAATATAAAATCAGTATACATAAACCAGTTCTGTTTGTATACACCGACCATTTGAAAAGAACACACATAAATGAAAAGACACTCCATGTTAGTGGACAGGGAGAATAAATATTGTTAAAATATCCATACTTCCCAAAGTGACCTACATTGTCGATGCAATCTATCAAAATCCCCATGGCACTTTTCACAGAAATAGAAAAAGCAATCCTGAAATTTGTATGAGACCTCAACAGACAGAGGCATCACACTTCCTAATTTCAAATGATATGATAAAGCTACACTAATCAAAACAGTATGGTTTGCGTGTGAACACAGACACAGAGATCAATGCAACGCAACAGCACGGAGAGACGAGAAATAAACGCTCTGCGCATATGGCCAGGTAATTTTTCAGCTACGAAGCTGAAAATTCGTAATAGGGGAAGGGTAGTCTCTTCAATCAATGATGTTGGGAAACCTGGACAGCCACATTTAAAACGAGTGAAAATAAATAAATACATACATAAAAAGAACGAGACTGGACTCCAATCTTGCATTGACAAGCAACGAGAGATACTAGTATTTAAGACTCATAAGAGAAAACACAGGGAGTAAATTCCCTGACATTAACCTCAGCCATCATCTTTCAGATTTGATACCAGAAACAAACAAACAAACAAACCAAAAAAAAAAAAAAAAAAAAGAAAACGAAACAAAAAATAAAAGAAAAACTAAACAAGTGAGGCACTATCAAACTGAAAAACATCTGCTCAGAAAAGGAGACCATAACCACATGGAAAAGGCAACCTATAGAACGGAAGGAAATTTGTTAACCACAAATCTGATAAAGAGTTCACATGCAACCCATACAAGGAACTCAACTCGATAGGCAAAACCAACAAACAAAAAAACTGGCCCCGGTTTAAAAACGGACAAGGACGCAGGACCTAAGCAGACGCCTTTTCCCCAAGACATATTATATATGGCCCTCAGGGACTTAAAGAGTTGCTCAACATCATTAATTAGAGGACAATTCAAGGGCACATGAGGTGCCATGTCACCCTGGTTTGGATGTTTATTATCAGAATGGCAGGAGACACATGCTCACGAGCATGTAGAGAAAACTTGTACAAAACTGGAGGAAACATACATGGGTATGACCACTGCGGAGAACAACACGCAGATTCCTCAAGAGATTACAATGAACTACCATACCATGCAGCAACCAACCTGGGCAGGCAGCCACAGGAAAGATCTCAAAGAGTTATCTGTACTACTTACTACTATGTTCATATACACATTATTTACAATAGCCAAGGTATTGAAAAAGGAAGGAATTCATTTGGGAGAAGATGAAATGGCCCAGGGCATTATGCTAAGTGAAATAACCCAGACAGAAGGACAAACACAGCCTGGTGTCACTGACATATAATATATATATATTTAAAAGTCAAACCAACAAAAAAACACACCTCATGTATCTATGGGAATGATAATATTGCTTCTTTATTGCTATGTAGTCTCTGATTACTTCTGACCTCTCTCATTCACTCCTACACCGATTTCTTTGAACCAATGATCACGAAATGCTTACTTTCTCACATTCCAGCATCAAATACGACAATGGGGGGGAGGGGATGTCCCTGTCAGCTAGGAGCTCTTAGATACGTATTTTGGGAAAAGGAGGCAGAACACACCATGGGGGGAAAAAGGAATAAAAACAGGAAAATGTATTACTGATAATTAGGACATAAAGACAACAGTGATGTGGGCAGACAAAGCCACAGCCCCCCCATTGCATCAGCTCCACACCCTCATCTCGACGTGACCAATCCCGAGAGGCTTCAGACCTCAATGCCAATCAACAAGGGTCTCCTCCCACATCTAGCGTTTCATCCTAGACCCATTCTGATGCTCTCTACCCATCAGCCCTCTCTCCTCTAAGAGAATGAATGGGGTCTGGGTGGGAATGGCTCTGCGTCTTACGAAAGAAGGAAGGTAACTTAGAGCAGCGGTTTCCAGTGTGGGCACATGCCCCAGGGGAGGGCAGTTTGACTTTTAAGGGGGGGCAATTTGAGAATGAGTTATTCACAGTGCAGGGTTTGCATTTCTTATGGTCCCAGGGGCCTCATCTGCAGTCTATAAATATACATGGTGACACACGTAGGCATTTCAATTCTCGATGTGTTTTGAAACTTTGCTCTATTGTAATACCACCTTTTTTTAAAAACAAAAAAACAAAAACAATTCCTTAGTGATTTCTTCCTCAGCACGTCCACTGTCCTTTCGTTTTGTTTTTCTCTTTCATGGACGCCGTGTTCTTTGGAAGCTTGTTTAGAACAAAGTTCATGGCCTTTGAGGCTTCCTCCGCAGGAACGGGAGGAATAATGAGAATTCTGTATCTCGGGGGTGGTGGAGGGAGTGGCGGGGAGATCAGGATTTTAGAGATGCTTTAGTGGGGCATGGCCAAAAAAAAAAAAAAGAAAAAAAAAAAGGTTGGAACCACTGATCTAGAGTCTTGATGAATGGTGATAACCATGAATCACTATTTTTTTTTACAAGGCTCTGGTTGAATCTATCTCTACTCCACATCCACATAGAACCAGCAGCAGATGAGTGGGATGGGAAAGGCTCACGTACAATCCCAACTCCTTTTCCTGTCATCTCTCTTGGTGAAAAGCGTTTGCTCTCCCATCTACCACTCATCCATGGAATGGTCTTCCTTGACTACCAATACTAGGATAGAAGCTGGTTCTTATACACGGATAGAACTATACCATGCCTCTGGAAAACATGCCTCATACTTAGCCTACAGATACACAACGGGAGAATTCTTAAAAGCTGGAGAGTTTGAAGACAGTAATATCAACACAGTATTCTGGGGGCATGGGGAGGGGAGGGGTCTCACTGAAGGGAGCCCCCCAGATTGTACGATTTTGTCCCTTCTCGTGAGTGAAAGCCAAGAGCCAGTGACTGCATTTTTGCAACAGAACATGCCTTATCCAGAACCACACCTCTCCTCTCACAAGGTAACTGTAAAAACAGAGGAGTGCAGAGAAAAGAAGTGTTTTCCAGGGAGAGAATGCGCATCAAAAGAAAATGCTAGAAAGTAGGTTGGGCCCTAAGCCAGTCTGGCTCAGTGGATAGAGCGTCGGCCTGTGGACTTCTTGATTGCAGGCTTCTCCCCCTGGCCCCAGGCCCTGGTTGAGGCACGTGCAGGAGGCAACCAACCAATATTTCCCTTTGTCTTTCCCTCTCTCTTCCACTCTCTCTAAAAATCAATGGGAAAATATCCCCAGATGAGGATTAAAAAATATATATAAGTTGGAGGGAAAGTAAGAGAAAGAGAACAGAACACAGTATAAAAAACCAAGATGGGGGGTGATCTCCTGTATGATCCTTGAAAATCTACATCTAGATTTCCAAGCTAAAAATTCAAAGAAATAAACACCGGCATAAGGGATATGTAGAAAGTTTGTGAATTCCAAGAAGCATCCTATTTTGAAAAGGTCAAGGGATTTTACCTCTGACAACCAGGATGGGTCTTGAGACTAGAGGAAAAAGATGGGCTATTTTTTTTTGTTAGTTGGTTAATACATCACCTATCCCTATTGGGTCTATTTGATCTACGGCCATTGACTGTCAAAAAAGTGGGCGTAACGTTTTTCACCTATTAGATCGGCTGATGGCTGATAATACCCATCGTGTCCGATTCCTGATGAAAATTAGCACGGCCATCACACCAGCGCTGGGTGCGGGCCTGGAGAGCATTTTCAAGGGCAATTTCACAATATCTACGGAAACGAAAGGCATGCAGAACGAAGGGCACAACAAACGCCACGTCTAGAAGTCTGTTTTACAAGAACCAGGAGTGCGCGCGCGTTAATATAGGTCTATAATTATATATACATTACGACATGATACGCAGCAGAAAAAAACCCAAAGAAACACAGTTAAACCGACGTGTCCCAACGTCGAGGAATGGGTGAACCCATGATGATATGCACGACATCCAATGAAATGTCTACAGGGAAAGGATATTTATCGGTTTGAGAGTATGTCCACAATATACTTAAAAAAAAAACATTAACAGTGGCCACACATAAGCAATCGCAAGATGGTGTATTTGTGAAATAAACCCAACATAAAGGTGTATATAAGCTGAGAGCAGTGACTGACCACTGTACCACGAATGGTTAATTACTGTCCACCCCTCAGGAACCAGAAACAGAAGGTGGACGATGAATGGCCACAGGCGACGTTAACTTGGGTCATAACCCATTCGTTCTTTTTATTTTTTTTTTTAACCCATTCATTCTTGGCGGCCCCCGTTTGAACGTACGAGGCACGTAAAGCTGTTACTGAGGTAAGTCGGGCGTTGCGGTTAGGTGTTCCCTCAAGACAGAGGAGTTTATGTTCCAGAAACATGACAATGGAAACAGACTAATAAACTCCGCCATCTCCATTCAACCCGCGGAGGCAACGCGGACCACCAGTAAAAAAATCAAGGGCCAGGGAGACTGACCCCGAAGCCGCTGCGGTGCCCTGGGGTGTTCATGTGGACCCCAAAGGAGGCAAATTCTAGGGTCACCCAGGAACCAGTCATCTATAAGACAGTGTCACCGTGGCTCAAAATGCCAGGGCCGTGGTCTTGGCTCCCCCTGAACACAACCCAAGTGGGGGTGGCACTCAGGTCTATGGGTGGGGGTCAATGTCAACGCCTGGTCGTACCAGGCTCACTCAACAGGGAAAACAACCAACTGCTTATCGCAGGAACACAAATACAAAGGGGAACTTGTTTGGGTCACTTCTAAAAACAAACAAACAAACAAACAAACAAAAACACAAGAAAGTATGGGCTCCAATTCGGAACAAAGGGTATCCCAAAGGGTACCAAAATGGCCCTATGTGGGAGACATGTAGCTTGTGAGAAAGCCTATCGTGGGGTGGCGGTGGGAGGTCACCAAGGTGGTATCTATGGGTTATACAATTACATTTCCCATCCCCATTTCTAAGGCAAAACACAAAATTTTAACCCCCGCCCCCCCCCCCCCCCCCCCGCCCAACCCCGCAAAATGCAACCGGGTCAAGAAAACAATTAGTAGAAGTCACATGACATATATTCAGAGAACAGAGACGTGCGCCATAGTCCAGGCAATTACTTGCCGGTCAGCAGGTCAGTTCTAGGAAAGCCGTGCTCTTTGAGAAACAGAGATGCAGCGAGCTTCTCGGAGGGGAAAGGAGACAGCATCCGGGTGATGCTGAGGGCGTCCTGTTGTCCATATGTCCGCCACCTAGGAGAAGACAGAGGGAGATATCGCGAATGAAAACAAACAGGGTTATCTTAGACTAGAGGCCAGAGGGGTCCCTCTGCCTGGCCTGCGCCCTCTTGCAATTCAGGAACCCTTGGGGGATGTCAGTTTCAGCCCGATCCCCACAGGCCAGGCCGAGGGACCCCAACAGTGCATGAATCTATGCACTGGGCCTCGAACATGCATATAAGATCTTTGTTTAAATCTTCCCACCCTCCTCCCTCTCCCCTTCCCTCTGAGATTCATCAGTCTGCCCCCTGGTGGTCAGTATGCATCATAATGACTGGTTGCTTAGACTTTTATATATATAGCTAGCCATGCCTCCTACCACAGGGAGGTCACCTGGTGGTCCAGGATGTTACTGCTAGTCCCTGGAAAACAACACCCAGGAGCCTGGTACTAAGTCTCTCCGAGGTGCAAAAACTTAGCTTGCTTCAGTGCACAAAAATGTGAAACCATAACTTTTGGCTCTTCCCCCCCACCCCCAACCCGGCTGTGATTTGAGTACCCACCTTTCCAATTCCTAATTATTTTCAGGTCATTAAACCACAAATGCATTGCTGACACTGCCATTTCCTGTGTTCCTTATTCATAATTTGTATTTCAATTTAGGGTTAAACATAAAGTAAAATGGCCCAGCTGGCATGCTCCAGCGCTTTAGATATTGACCCATGAACCAGGAGGTCATGGTTTGATTCTGGTCAGGTCGCATGCCTGGGTTGCGGGCTTGATCCCCAGTAGGGGCGTGCAGGAGGCAACTCTCTCTCATCACTAATGTTTCTGTCTCTCTCTTCCTCTCTGAAATCAATAAAACTTACATTTAGAAAATAAAATAAATGATGATGGGAGCCTGGCTGGTATGTGTACTCCGTGATTGAGCTTCACCCCACAGACCAGGAGGTGACAGTTCTATTCCAGTCAGGGCACATACCCAGGTTGTGGGCTCTCTCTCCAGTAGGGGGCATGTGGGAGTCAGCCAATCTACGATTATCTCTCATTATTGATGTTTTCATCTCTCTGCCCTCTCCCTTTCTCTCTGATATCAATAAAATATGTATTTTTTAGAACAATGATGTACCATTGTACCAAGAAAATATAAAAAATATCCGCTGCAAAGTATATACCATATCATGGAAAAACTTTCAAAAAAATCTAACCCCTTTAGGGCAATACCCACAGTATCTATTTTCCCTGCTTTCCTGAATGCCTCTGTGCAATTTGATGGTTTTCACTTGAAAAAAAAAAAGAACACACAAACACTCTTTGTATTTTGATTTGTAATCTTCCTCAGTCTTGTTTACTAACTAAAAGGCGGGGTTAGACTATAACCTCAACATAATCACATACGCCACACAATCGGTTGGAGGAAAACACAAATGTAGTGTCAAATAACTCAGGAAAGAATCAAACCCATCACCAACACAACCAAGAGTGCATCTCAACATGAGAATGTAAGTCTTAATGGTCTTACCTGCAGTCAAAATCTCTTTGGTCCTCGCTTATGGAAGATGCTTGTGAGACAAAAAAAAAAAAAGAAAAGAAAAGAAAAAGAAAAGCAATGCTTGACAATGTTTGGACACTCTTCATGCATTCATCAAACGAAAGGGTCAGAACCAACTCCCACCAAGGCAACATACTGGAACGAACTCTCCTCAACGTCTGCCTATCACCACTGGCCACAGCATAACGCATGCGCCGAGAACTAAAACTCAACTTCTGTCACTGAGGCCCTTACGAACCTCAATGGATTCTACTTCCTTGTCAATTTGCTTTCTGGTATCTTTTTACACTTCCTTTGACCTGCCCGACATCCTTCCTTCTCTTCCTTGACCCATCCACAGGTTTATCCCAAAATATCTTAACATTTGAATTAATTTAAAATTGACTGAGCATACAGAGGTTGTCATCTCTGCCTAGAGAGTATTACATTCTGTGGTGAGAAGGTAAGTCTTCTTATACCTTCTAGGACAGTGGTCGGCAAACTCATTAGTCAACAGAGCCAAATATCAACAGCACAACGACTGAAATTTCTTTTGAGAGTCAAATTTTTTAAATTTCTTCTAAGGCCACCTCTTCAAAATAGACTCGCCTAGGCCGTGGTATTTTGTGGAAGAGCCACACTCAAGGGGCCCATGAACCGCATGTGGCTCGCCAACCGCAGTTTACCGACCATGGTTCTAAGGTATCTGATTGGCAAGCATTCTACCATTTGACAATCGTATGCCTTATGGAAATTCAGTTTTATTTTTTTATTTTTTATTTTTTAAATGTTATCTTATTCTTTAAAGTATTACATATAGTAGTATATATGTCTCCCTTTTGCCCCCCATTGACCTTCCCCCAGCCTCCCCTGCCACCTGGCACATGTCCTGATTCCCCCCACCCCCGCCCAGTTGTCTCAGGTACAGTTACAGATTTTAAACGACTGCAAACAAAAAACTGGGTTTCCACATCACACTGGACAACACAGACAGCACACCACTGATAGCGATTCTTACCAGCATTTCCGAAGATCAAATCCACAGAACTGATCAAGAACTACAATTGGGATTGATCTAGGAATGTCAGCATCTAAGATGTCTCACTTCTTACACTGGGAACACCTCAGTTATAACTGTGGAAGATATGGGAAAATGTGACATAGGCATACACCAACGGCAAATACAAGGTCAAGTTCACTTTTAGATCCTCCCCTAGAAGATATTACAATACTTTTATATTAAATTTTTTTTAAATCAATATTAAAAGTATTCTTGTGATCTTGCTACTGAGGGTTTTGGCTTTTTTTTCTTACCATCACAATATTTTGAGAACCCCAAATTACCTGGTATGCCTCAATAGCCCATCCGTTTTTCATTCCACTTCACATGTGACTTTATTGTGTCTTATTTTCAATGATGACAACTCTTATTCCACCCATAAACCAATCTATTCATCAAACCACCTGTCAAATTACCTGAAAACCATCCATGATGCAACCACTCATGTAATTAGATGAACTATGCACCAATTGCCATGGTCACCCTTGAATGCCCAGCCTTCTAGCAATCACATATAATCCATATATGGACAAGATTCATGCATCCAACATACTCTTCTACACACCACTAAACATCTCCACCTTCACTCGATACTGAATCTCTCAATTGTGCATTAATTGCATTAATCCACACCTCCCATTGCCTTTCGAAACATTCCTTCTTTAGCCTTGCATCCAATGGCCCCCTGATGCATAGTTTCATTCATGTTTACATCCACCCAATTGTGCAGCCTCCATTTTCTAGCCTTTTATCCAATCAGACTTCCCTTAAAAATTCTCAGCCTGGCTATTGGGCTAACTTAAATGACCTTCTTGACATACGACTAAAAATTACATGGAACTCCCACATCTCCCTTATGAGTTGCAATATCTATTTTCAAATCACCCTAAACAGATCTATCCCAAAACCATTCTGAGGGACAATAAAAGCATAGAGGAGCTCTAGATTAGTTTTAGAAATTGTCAAAGGCCTGTTAGAGGTGGCTTATCCCCTCACCACTCCCAGTATCCCCCCTAAAAAGGTGATTTTGTAATTAGGCAAATTTTCAAGAATACCCGTACCTTCAATACCTGGCTAAATCCCTCCCTCCTATTTCTGATCCCATCATAATCATACTCAATTCACAACCAATTCCCTCGTGTTTGACAAAACTGAATCAAGTCCTATACTGTTTCAGCAAGCACAGAGGGCACCCCAGTAACCCTCATGTTTGTGATAAAAGCACCCTAACTGCCATCTTGCTCGCTTCACTTCCTATGTCCCAATTTGCCACTACTTCCATTCATACCTTCAAACTTCACCATTCCATTCATCAACCCCTTTTATGGCTGCCTATTAAAAGATGTCCTCGGAATTTACTGCAGACTAACTCCCTGGATACTACATTCCTATGCATGCAACAAGCTTGACCTGTTACACTCCCACCATCACGATTTTGTGGACTCAAGCCATCAAAGCTCTGACATTAATGTAAATCCGAGAGCCGAGTTCACTGTATCTTGACTATAATCTTTCCTGTCTCCGACCATGATTGCAGATAAAACTTGGTCTTTTATTTTCTCACCCAATCATCCCCACCTGGTTTGGTAAAGTATCATGTCATATACAATTTAACAGTTGGTATCTATAGCAAACACCTCTTCCACCCCTACTGTATGTAAGTCTTGCGTCCTAGCTCAATACCCTGCTTGCAGTATTGGGGGGATCCTAGCACTGTGGTGAGGTAGGCCAGGCCCTCTTTGTAGCTGTATGTGTGTGAAAAACTATTCACAACCCAGTGAACTCTGAGGTGAATGCACTTTGTCCTCACAAGACTGACAAGGAAACTGCTAGTAAAAGTCGTTATCTCAGAAGGATATTATAAAGACAGAAAACAGAGTGGCCACATTCACGAACTAGGAACTCCATGTTGACAGTCCTAATCCTATTATTTGGTATTTAGGTAGATGGGGAAATATAAAAAGAACGTTCAGGACTTGTTCAAAATCTAAATGCACAGATAAGCATGCATTTTTCTTAAAAAAAACCCCAAAAAAACCAAAACAACGGTGTACTGCAAATGAGCAAAGGTAACAGATGAAAATGAAACATTTAAAAAATATAAAACATAAATAAAACCAAATACTATTTGCTATATTTACATATAAGTGGGATTAAGTGAACCTCAGAAATTTATCCTGTAATTTCCTAATTGTAATACTAGTATTTTACTAGCAAAATGCCTTTGTATAGATGGTAAAATTCAATATCCTATTAATTCTTAATTATAAAAGCATTCATTCTATATATCCTTTTGAGTTTATACTATGATTTTCCTCTCTTAGAAGACATAACGAAATGAAGATAAGAATCTTTAAAATAAAGCCTTTTATAAGTGAAAGGTTAATTCTAAACATGATGTGATACAGGAATGATACATTCCTGTAATATTCCTATCATCATTGGTAAAAGAATTAACAAAACCAGTCCAGCAAAGCATTTAGAACTATCAGAGAGAATGGAGAAAAACATTTAACTACAGGGTTGTAATTTTTACAGGGCCAATGGCCCGATTTCCTCATAAAAAAAAAAATCAAGAAAAAAAATCACCCTAGGATGTTTGCAGAGTCAAAGAATAAATTAACATGCAAAATGGGATGCTTGGTTCACGGGCTGCTGTGCCCCTAACTTAAAACCACACAGTATTTCACAGGTGACACTAGGAAGTTACTAGTTTCTACTTTTCAGCAGGTTCTTGAGGATTAAACTTATAAGATGGGCATCCTTAAAGACTGATATATATCAAACTAGATCTTAGATGTGAGATTGGAAGGTACAAGTGCCAGTGCAGATTCTATTGGGGATGTATTTCAAAAAATCCCATTCATAGATATTTTAAAAAGAATACACTAATTTTGGAATTAATGACATGCCACCAGTAAAATATAGACAAATGGCTTTTATATGACAGTAAAAAATAACTGAGTAGCATCATCACATCACTATCTGACTGAAATGCTTGGAAATGGGCAACATTAAGATCAATAGCAGTATGCCAACACATCAAATTGATTAAAAACTGAAAGACATACCTGTAGTTGTATAGGAAGTCTCACTTAAAAGATATTGTCTCCTAGTTAATCTAATTAGTTTGGTGCAAATGAAATAAAACTGCATGTTTTCCCAACTTGCAAAATAATTTTTAAGCATCAAGTGACAGAAAAAGTGCGAGTATAGACAGGGAATATTCTGAAAAAGAAAAGAAATGAGATAGAACTCAATAGACTAGATAAGAGTCACAGGCATCAGTAATTTTGAAGCATCAACAGGTCAGAAATAGAGTCAACAGATTGATTTTGGGACTTCAATGATAGGGCAGAATTTAAAACCAGTGACTGTTTAGGTCAAGGTGCATAATTTGAGAATGTAATGCTTTTAAAACTGTAGCAATGAATTGTGTAAGAGAAATAAAATGACAAACTGACGAAAAGTAGAAGGAAATACAGACATAAATGTATACTGTCATAAACATGTTTTTAAAAAGAAAAACACCAACACAAAAGGCATAAAACAGCATATGATTATATTTAATACACAAGTTTGATACAACCAAAAAGTAAAACACCAGAGTAAAATAGTAACATAAACATGGTATTTCATTTGCAATGCATGAGAAATGGTTAACATAGTCATTAACAAGCTCTTAAAAACCAGGGACACTATAATCATGCAAGGAAACTGGAAAATAAAATAAAAAGGTACAGGTGATGATGAAGCAGTAAGCATGTGATTTTGCTGAGCAGTGATGGGGAATAGCTTCTCTGCAGTGTCAGTGAGCAGAATAAAGACAGACACCTAAAATCTACAGCTTTGAATATTGTGCAGTTTGAACTCTCAAACAGCAGGAGGCAGTTTGAGAAGGACCTAGAACGAGGGGAAAGCTAACTCGAGTCTATATATAAATTGAGTATTTTTAGCCAGAGTAATTCCAATTCATTGGAATTTTTTTAACAAGTTAGTTGAATAAATTCGAAAGGAATAATATAAAAGCGTGTTTAATGCAGAGAAAATGCGTGGTCAGTGTAAGCGCCTAAAGCACTACTTGCCTACAATGTCTGAGCACCACCACAAGGGTGCGCACTAACTCTACTAGTAGATGATAGCGTAGGGAGTACAGTCATTCGTACTGTGATCCTTATGTGGGCCTGGTGGGTACCAGAAACATTGAGGGGACACATTACTTTTCAGTATACCTTAAACTAATACAAAATAATATGAATGTAATCTAATTGAAAAATAAAAAGACATTATATGACATGGAGGGAGGCTAAAAACTAAAAGGAAAACAAAGTTACATAAAGTAGTAACTACATACTTTAACAAATTTCTATGTTGCCTAAAATCTAAAAAAAAAAAAAAAAGAGAGACTATTTTTAATGAATACATTGTAAATCTATGCTAAAATAAGTAAAATAAAAATATATGGGAGCCCTGGAGGAGGCCTCGCAACGGCACGTCCAGGGCTTCGGTATTAAGGTCTCCAGCTTTCCATCTCCTGGTTCCAGTCCCACAGCAACAAGGACAACAGTCAACATGCTGCTTACAGTTCTCGCCATCACCAGCTAGGTCACCTTGGACACGAGCGCTCTCACTCCAGTCCGCTGGCAGGGAGTGTCCATGGCCACGCCCAAGAAGCCCGTCTGAGCCGCTCTGAAGATGCGGTGTTTCCGGTGGTGGCACAAGTCTGTTCTGGCATCCCCTGGGGCCACGGGAGGAAAGGACAACAGGTCAGAACCTCACTGGGGCATCGGGTCCCGGGGCAGCTCAAATTGACCAATGTCTGTCTTACATGCATGTCTCCAGGATGCTCCTGGGCCAGGATGGAAGTGGGGCACGAAGTGAGGACGGGCGGTGGAGCTCTTCCTGAGAATCCTCCTCTCCTGGTGGGAAGAGAAACACTGTAAGGCAAGGCTCACAACCCCCTTTGGTAAAATGACTGTTGTTTGCTCCCTCGTTTTCAGACAGGGCCGGAAATCCCGAGGTGCCCAGCTACAGCCTCGTCCTAAAACAGTATTTCTTGTTCCAGAGCCTCTCACCTGTGGTTCAGCTTGGCCTCGGGGGACCAGGAGCTCCCCGCAGACGGGTTTTCCTAGTGTTCGTTGTCCTCACATTATCGCATTCGGTTTTCTTTCCTCGTTTTCACTCCTGAGGAGTAGACAGCATAGTTAAGTCTAGACACCAATTAAATCAAGGCCTACTCGAAATCCTTTTTACAGACTCAACCACAATAAAAAAAAAAATGAAAGTATCCTCCCAATTGCTCCCAACCTTGAATAGTTGCAATGGATGTTTTCTGCCTACCTGCAATCTCCCTTCTTCTCTCCTTGGGTCACCGATTCTCCTCCTTCCTCTTCCTCACACGGTACAGCTCTGTGCTGCATTAGTCTCTGCGAGGCACATGCTGTCTTGATCTCTTAAAAGCATTAATCGGGTCCAATGGCAATACAAGGCCGGACACCACGGCCACACATGCCCAAGGTGTTGATAGACAGGCACCAATTAGCTGTGCCTTTACCATTCCTGTTGTTAAGCGTTCCATTTGAAATACCTTCTAAAAATTTGATGCACAAGGTAGAAGCAGTCCTTCCATTCATATCTATCTGTACATCTGAGATTTTTGCCAGTTGGCCAGACAACTTTCTCTTCCATACTCAGTCACTTAAGATTGTCATGTAGCAACATACAAATACATGGATGAGAGATGCTTATTATTTAACTAGCACATGCACAAAAATTCCCAAGAGGGTTGAAACCATCACCATGATAGTAACACTGATGTTGAATCATTGCCCTTAGCTTTTCTGGTAGATGACGTAGAGGCACATGGACACACCTCCTTGTCAATCGACATTTGTTGATCTTTGTTCAAAAATGACAATTTTAAGTATCAATTTAAAACACATCCACATAAGAAAGTTTTATCTATATTTAAATTATATCCATTTAAGTAAAATATGATTATCTTTATAATGTGTATTTCAGTTGTTCAAAGTTTCTTTCAATTTATAATGTACTTTCAACTTTGTAAATTTGAATTGGAATAGATAAAATCACAGCAGCCAGTTTTAAGCATTCACTGTTGATTGTCATTGCCAAGCTGCTATTCAAAAAGATACTTTAACCAACACTGGATTGGACCACATTTCTAAGAAACTTTCATAATGTACATTATAGGCAACTGAGATACAATAACATTAAATTATGACATTCAAATATAACAATTCACCAGAAAAATTTTAGAGGTCTCAAAATATAACTAGTGAAATTATCTCATACAGATGGCCTATATAAATGAAACATTGATATGAAGTTGCTTAATTATCTTATACAAAATTAACAATTTACATGTAATATGAGGCTGGCTTTTAGAAGTGTAAGAATACGGCATTGATAACTTTCATAGCAAAATGAAAATCAACAAGCTAATGGAAAAAAAGCATTATCAGATCTATAGCCCTAAAACTATTTTCATATATGTGCGCATGTTCCTTTTTATCTAACCTAGCAACACAGCAATTCCTTTAGCAATGTGCGTTGCTGCCATGTCTGCCTCCATCACTGAGAATATCTGAATGTGACAGTTCTTGTCATACACCTTTCTCCCTAAAGCTTCACAATACATGCCTGGTGTGTCACTGCTGTTGCCCATAAACGGTGAAGCCGTTCCTTCTACATGAGAGCCTAATGAGATGAAGGTATGAAGGCAATCTCAGGATCCCACTTCCAGGAACTCATTACACACCAGAATGCTCTCACAGCCTGGGAATCAAATGATCACTAACCACCACCGAGTACATTGCCAAACATACCAGAAGCCAACTTACGCTAGTATGCAACTATTTACAAAATTTTGCCAATATTCCTGTGCATCTAGAAAAACTAGATATTTAAAATGATGTGGATGTGTGTATATATATGACTATTTACAAAATTGTCCTGACTGTGGCTGTGTAACTCTTTTAAAATACATTTCCCATGATTAAAATACATAATGCCCTATCAGCTACACAACCACGAAGTGAGGACTGAGGTCTTTGATGTAGAACACAACACTAAACAATGCCTTACTTCAGAAAGTGTAGGACCACTCCCTCTTATCCCCCCAGCAAATCCAAACAGAGCAAGGATATATACAGCTCCAGAAACCATCACACATTCCAATATAAAAGTATGAACTTGTACAATGAAGCATTTACAAGAGTATACTTTGAGAGAATATATACATCTGGGAAGACTAGATGTTGGAAATTAAAGTGTATCTGCCTGTTATTTACAAAGTTGTCTTGAATACTGTCATGCGACCAAGGGAACACATACACAACCATGTATGGTTCCAAGAGGTAGTATAAAATCCGCTTAACAAAGCAACCAATTCCTTCAGTGTTAAAAGAATACAGAAGGAAGGATGAATAGGCAGAGTACAGAGGCTTTAGGGTAATGAAAATAATCCAAATTTCATAATGGATATATGTCAATGTCAAAATGTCACCTTATGGACATAAAAGGCATGATTACCCTGCATGTTGGGTTGATTATTGCATGTGCGTGGGGACTGAGGTATATGGGAAATCTTTGTACCTTCCCCTCAATTTGCGATGAATTTAAAACCGCTTTTCAAAAAATCTTAGAAACCTACTGGGAAACTTGGCACACCCAAAAACAACAAATTCATACTGTATCAAGTTTTAAATTCATACTCAGTAGGATGGCCAGGCTATTCTTCCATATTGGGATAAATGTATTATGTTGTACATTTAATTTTATTGCCATGTTATTATTGAAAGACAATGGTAGGAACAAATATACAATAAAATATTTACAGGATTATATATTTTAGAGATTCTGTAAATGTTCTTTTGAAAAAAGAAATCCATCATGAACCTCAGCATATCTGGAAAAATAATATATAACAACATGGCCCTTAAGTTGAGGTATTTTTCTATAAAATGATGACAATTTCATGATTACTATCTACTTTTACATCTAAATAAAAATGTGAGGTAAAAATACTTTTCACTTAGCATATTATTCTCAAGGTCCATGTTGTTGGGAAGTGGGTGGAGAGGTAGTCAAGGAAAATGGGGGCCAAATACATGGTGATGGAAGGATTTGACTTTGGGTGGTCCATATGCAATGCAGTGATACAGATTGAGTCATAGACATAAACCAAAAATAGACTTAAAGAAAATATTAGATGAGGTCAGAAAAGATACACTAACTTTGTTCAATATTTAGAGGAAAAAATCTAATTATACGAATAGCTTAATATAAGAAAGTATATCAGCAATGAACAGGCGTTTTAAAGATAAATACATACAGCTTGAAGATTACAATAGGCAGGACTGGTGAACCATTTCAACAAGCAAAAAAAAAAAAAGCATATGAAGCATATGTGCTATAATTCCAGGTGAAATAGATTTTAAAATGACAGAAATCTCTGCACATGTACAAGAGTATATAGTAGAAAAAGATCTGGTCAGATTAATCACCCCCATTCACCCCAAGTGATATCAAACACTAGGGGGTGAAGTAACACTATTGGTAACAAACATTTTTTTACCATAGTTCAACATTAACATATGTACTCTGTGTGTGTGTGTGCGCATGTGTGTGCGTGCGCATATGTGCGCACGGAGGGTATTTATTCTATACACCTAGGAAGTGATTATGTGGTAAGAAGCTTTTCTATTATATACATACAGCAGTCAGATACCTCCCTGCTCGGCTCCAGAACCTAACATTCACAAACTAAATTGGAAGAAAAAATTTACACGTTTAACATATTAATGACAATGATTTCTACACTTTAACAAAGAATGTCTACTGAAAAAAAATACAACATAAAGGCAATAACCCCCCCCCCAACAATACATGTTGACTAGACATAGCATGGCAATTTAATTGCCAAAACATAAGTCACCTTTGTCTATCAATGCAGATGTTATAAAACAAAACATTTGTCCACCATATAACTAGCAGCGTCACAGTATCTTCCATTGTTTGTCCTATGACTTTAAAAAATGTTCTGTACACTAATATACACATATGTACATGTATATGTGTATGTTTATATACACATATGAATATGTAAACAATCATATTTAAAGGACCAAAAGTTTTAAACAAAAAGATATATACAATAATCTAAAAATAAGACATGCAAATATAAAAGTTCCTATTGCTTTATAAAACATGTATTAACTGTATACTATATACATATAATACAAAAACATTCTTTTGTCAGCCCACATATAATGAACTTGGGTTTAATATATTCCATTGCTAACGTCCCACATCAAACATAAATCACCTATACAACTAGGACTAAAAACAATTCACTATTATTATGTCAATTTCCACTGGCAAATGAACTTTCCAACCTATTTTATACCACATGTAGAGATTTCTCCAAGTTATGCAAAAACCTGTCCTATTTGTATACAAATATATCTGAAAACCATCAATAAGAGCAGACCTACAGTTGCAGTGACATTTCCAACATGATGTCATAAAACAGAGTGCATTATACTATTTTCCACATTGAGGACAACAAACATGGAGCCTAATGATGCGAGGAACACAGAGAGGCTACATCTAACATCTCTTTGGTAGGTAAACAAAAATGCTTCTATCCCAGTAAGTTGATCATATTTATAACAAATTTACAACGATGTATATACATGTTAAAAATTGCATGTTAGGCATTAGTAACATTGTGTATAACAAAATGCTATAAATAAATAATAATCATGAGGCCATTTAATAATGAAAAGAAAATTTACAAACTAAAGGTAGACGTGTGAGCATGGAGGTAAGCCATCTCCATAAGATGGCTTTGTAACATGGCGCAACAGTTCCAATATATATATATATATAAACAGCAATAGCACTTGGTAATAAGCATAGAGCAACATATACATTTCAAAATAAAGATCATTCACATGAACATCTACACCCACAGAGCAGCCTTTCATGTCTGTGATAGCTGTGTATAAACCACCTCGCCTGTCCCACAGCGATCGTCCATTCCAATGGTATATATATATGTATATATGTACATCTTTCAGAGGTATTCTGACAGTTCTATTTTCATCATCACGTATTAAAATACATCTATACTATACACGTAACCAAACTCCTTGTTAACAATTAAAATACATCAGGAAATGGTGCAAAGCAATTATATTTGGCCTTCTTATACACATGGATATCTAATGCCTTGCCATCTCCTTTTCTGCTATCCCTGAGCACACAAACGAGTCCAGAATTGTGTATAGCTTTAAAAAACTATTATCCAGAAGACAATTTTACCAAATGTGTTATTAGAAACTTCCCTAGGAAACCAGCTTGAATATCACAGCAACCATTACAAAAATACCCAAAAATAACAGATTTGTTTACAAATGGAGGCCTCTGTGCTTGAGTTTATATTCCAAGGAAGTTTACGTAAACAAAGAATAAAATACAAGAAAATGAAACCATTATATGCTGAATTTCATTCTCTCTTGTCTCCTCACATCAACAGTTCATAACATTCTTTAGTCACTGAGTATTTCATATTTACATTTTCACAACATTGTCCATACCAATGTCCATCAATTGTTCAGCTTTATGTGGGCAATAAAGTACTTAGGGTTAGATTCTGAGTTGTTTTTAAAATGCTAATGAAAAAACTGGAGACTTGTGCATCGGGCATCCATACAAATGTCTCAGATACACAGCTTTCAATGGTAGACCTTCTGGAGGTGAGTTGAGATTCTCACCACAAAATATTCTTTCTCTCCAATGATTTCCAATGAAATGTCAGACCAGATGGTCCAAACAGTATAAATCTGTGTTTCTTGTCCTTGTGGCTGGTAAAGCTTCTAGATCAATTTAAATGTGCTGTGTGTCCTTCTTCTCTCCAGATTCCGAGGTTGGCTTGACCTTCACACTCATTTTTGGGGAGGAATACGGAATGAGAGATGCTGCCCCCTATGTTTTGGCCCAGGCATCAATTCCTATTAGGTCGGGATAATGGCTCTCAATCTGGCCCAAAGACCCCTTCAGTTGCATGAGAGTTAGACGCCCACAGAGGTCCCTAGTTCAGGCCAGGCAGCTCCTCAGGCTGGGGTCTCGGGCTCATCCACTGCACATCATCTTGGCTTTCAGTAACACTCGTTTCTTGCTGTCCAAACTTCTGGAGATTGTTGTTAGGCGACCAGAGGGTTTGTGTGAATGAACACTCCAGATTTTGAGAATCCAAATCTTCAGAAATGACAAGTGGAAGATTTGCCGGTTGAGAGTGGCAAAAGATGCTGAAAGTATCAGTCTGTGGAATCTTTCCCCTCTCTTCTGATTATTGCTTATCGTAATACTGTTGGAACACCATGTGGCTTGTCACCTGTCAGAGACCCTCTGGCAGACAGAGGAGAGAATCTGAAGACAGAAGTAAGGCGACGGCTGGAAGTTTAAAAAAAGTTACAAGAGGTCAAACTGCCAATTGGAAAGGTAGGTGCCGAGCAGCCATCTGCTGGAGCCTAAACAGCAATCACCCAGCTGCGCAGGTTCTTACTTTTGGCAAGAAACCCTTGTCCATTGTTCTCAGGCTCCAACTGTGTCCAATGCCTGCCCCTTGTCACCCCCTTGTTGGCAGCAGCTTTTTACATTTATATAAAATTCAGTCAAAGGTATCATGCAATGGTTTTGAAGTGATGGTTACGATGGCATTGAGTTATTTCACATGGTCACATGCCAGTATCTTCTTGAAGCGATCCAGACATGGTCTTGTCATTTTAAAAACAACTGTTCCAAGTGTTTTCTTTAACAGCAAGTTGTCAAAGATGTTTATGTACACATTAGAAAAGCTAAACAATGATAGGTGTATTTACATAATTTTATGTGGCTACGTCCATGGTTACCACTAAGAAGTAAACAGTTGTATACTCTCAATAACAATGAACTCTTGATCTCTAAGAGGATGCACAAGAGATTCGTTCACCTGCTTGATTTTTTTAACAGGTCAGTTTTATTCTCTAGTGAGCTAGACTGAAACAGATGGGTGACTTTAAAAACGACCCTTTTCCTTTCCACAGAAGCCAAATTGCAATGGGAAGTATCCCTGAATGATGGACAGGCAAGTTGAACTTATGATGGTGTCACCCAATTTTCTGCGCCCAGCAGAGGCACAATCAAATGCCATTATGTCTGGCTTAAACCTTTAAGAATTGAGATTTAAACTGGAAGCTAAATTTTGCCTAATATTCGTCTAATTTCTTGTGCATTTTTTTATGAATAGATTTTACCCAGTAACTGACAACATACCAAATGACATATGAACTATCCTTCAAATCCACACTAAATGCCAATTAATTACACTAGGTCTTGAAGAGAGAACAGCAATGACTTTAAGGCCAACGAATCAATATTTCCTCTCCGTAATATAGTATCAGAGAAGTCAGTCTATGCTTTCTTTGTAAACATTTTACCAAATTTTTACTGTGTTGTAATCTAACACAGAAATATTACTCAGTGAGTTGTGTTTAAATGTTTTAGTTTCCTCATTGTGGTTTGTATTTTGGGGAGATGGGAAATTTCAAATATTCATTTGGGCTCACCCAGGATCTTAACTGACGAGGTTGAGAAAACACCCAGTCCATTCAGTCATGCTCACCAGAGAGTTACACATTAAGCAAAAGATAATTAGAAAAATATGACACATTTTTTCTGCCATCCTACAAAAATAAGAAAATCCGTATCATTGCAGTAACTTATTCTCATAGAAACCATCAGTTTTTTAAAAATCCTGTGGGATTTCTCCCTATCTTCAGTCCAGCCACAGAAAAGAGGTCTCCTTGTTTCGAATTCAGGTCCTTCTAAGTCACAACTTTAAGTCTTCTATGATTTCTCATTTTGAGTCCAAACCACAGAAAAGAGGTCTTCTTGTTTAAAATTTAGGTCCCTTTCCTTTATAGGTCACATTTTAAAGTCTCCCATGATTGCTCATTTGACTGAGTCCACATCACAGAAGAGAGGTCTCCTTGTTTGAAATTTACATCCGTTTACAGGTCACAATTAAGTCTCCCATGATTGCTCATGTTACTGAGTCCAAACCATAGAAGAGAGGTCTCCTTGTTTCAAGGTTGAGGTCCTTCATGTCACAATTTAAAAAATCCTCCATGATTGCTCATTTTATTGAGTCCAACCACAGAAGAGCTCTCCCCTGCCTCCACTGGAGTCCCTTCGTAAGTCAACTTTCTAAAACAACATGATTGCTCATTTGTATTCGGTCCAAGCCACAGAAGAGGTCTCTGTTTCTAGTCTGGGTTCCTTCTTCAGTCGCTGCAAAGTCTCTTACCTCCACACTCCTCAGCACCTCCCAAATGGAGAAACCCCGACTAAAGTGGCAAAATGTCAAGCTTGCCACTAACAGTGAACAGTCCATTGTAACACTATTCCCCCATTTAGAAGCATATTTACAAAAGTCCAATTTCAATACCAAATATTGCCATCAGGATATTTACAGCCAAGCTATTAAATACATATTGAAATTTAACACTAGAAAATAGCATCACTCATTAACTCATTGGTATTGCCAGTTATGGCCATTTTAAATGATTTAGGAGTGGATGCTTACAATACAACAACCATATGCAAAATAATAAAGTTGTGCACAGTTCAGTAACCAACACAGAACACAAACTGGATAAAAACTCCCCCAAAGTGGAAAACATCTGGCAAAATTACCATGTCTATGAAATTAACATGCTATTGAGAATACTACTGTTTTCTAGAAACTTTACTGTTCAGTTTCATCCAAATTGAGATCAATATTTGGGTAGTTGATTCATTATTAGAGACATCATCCAAATTAATTTGCTCCCTCAAATCAGGTACATAATTTAAATTCATTTTAGCAATTTATTCTGATAAAAGGATTCACACATTCAAGTTTTCCGTTTCTGGCCAATTATAAATTTGGTTCCCAATTGGTTATATTTCAAGAAAAAAGCACTTTGCATTCACTTTTAGACAACCAATTTCTTTCCAAATTAAATGCTCACAGTTTTAAATATTCCACAATGAGTTCCGGATAGATGAGCAGCTTTGTATCAGTACTGTCAGATAATGCCTGTGGAATTCTGAATCAAACCCAGCTATCTGGTCTCTGTGTGGTGCCTGAACAGGGCATGTCACCTTTTCCGCCCTCTACCTACTGAATCAGCAACGGGCAACCTGTACAAGCCCCAGACTGATTCTCATGTGCACTAAGGTTGGAGACAAGTTTGGTCTCATCTTAGCTGGCTACAAATGCAAACCCCTTCACCTAGTCTACTAACCCATCACAAGAAAGGATCTGGGAGCTAACCCATCAAGGCTGGCTGAGACCAAGGCACTGATGACACAGTGGCAGGTAAGTGGTATCTCCAACACCTAATTCACCCACACAGCCTCCTGATAGTCAAAGACTCACAAATGTTATTAAACTGATGTTGCTCTCCATTTACATGGCTCCCTTCACACCTGATAGAATCCCTTTAAGCCCTTCTTTATCCTTCTTCCCTGCGCCAACCACCATTCACTCTCCATCTCAGCCTTTCCAATGAGTCTGATCCAGTCAGCTCTCCCCATCCATTAAACAAGCACCTGGTGACTTCCAGGGACTCTGTTCTGTGTAGGGATTCACTCTAGGCCACGTGCGCCTCAGGAGCGGATGTCCTGTTGGTTCTCAGCCAGCTTGACCAATGTCCTTTCACTCAGCAGTCAGTACCACCCTAGCTTCTACCCAAAGTCCAAGGTCAAAAGACCACTAACTCTCTCCTTTCCTTTCTCACTCAACTGCATGTTCCCACTGTAATTTGGTTAGTAGAAAGGGCATCTTACTTTCTCAACTCTCTAAGAGAAGCCAAACAAGTCTCTGAGGTAGTAAATATAAAAAAAATTCTGGTAGGATAACTGGAACTAAACAAGGTAAAAAAACTGTGATAATACTTGTCTTACTTTACAAAGAATGTAATTAATTGGAACCCCAACAGCTTCTCACTAAAAGCTGTTCACTCGCCACACCCACACTGTATTTACACACATTCACACACATGCATTAACAAATTAAGGTGACTATTTAAGGATAAGGTCTTAATACATTCAACTGTCCATGGTAACTTTTTTATACAGGTTTTCCTAAAGACCTGTTTAATTACTATTCAATCCCTCACAAGAGCTACAAGCAAAGCACAAGCACTTAGTCATAGAATGTCAATCTCAGGCAATAAGATTCATTACTCATACAAGACAGATGTTAAAGAATGACGTGAAGACCCCATTCAAAGAATGCATGGCATTTTGGCAAAACTGTCCCTCTCCTGCGCTCAGATTCACCCCCTGCCAACGCCCCTTCACCTCCTGGAATCTGAGCCAACTATCAAATCTACAATCTCCATCTTGCCAAGATGCAGAAGGCGGTGACTTAACAGAGAAAAGATTGAGAGAGTGCTCCCTCTGCAGGTGGAAAAAGTAAACTCATCTCAGACAAAAAAGCAAGGTCTCAACCAACTGGCACGTTCTGACTCATGTGCTAACTGGAGCCGCTCAGAGGGGCTGGGGGCCACAGTCTCAGGAAGCGCTGGTCCAAGCTGGGAACCAGTGAGGCTGTCATGAGGTGTCACTTGAAATGCATGATGGCAAATGCAAAGGTGAGACAACAGATGCTTAGACACAAGAGACCATGTGCTAGTGGGGATCAAAACCCACAGCTCCCTCCTCTCTCTAACCTGCAGTGTTGGTGGGAAGCCTGGTGAAATGTACAGCCTACAAACGGACGTTAAAGAAATGTGCGGCCCACGTGCGTGGATGGACACTTTGGCTGGACTTCAGAGTATTCATTCTGGGGTGACCTTCACGTCATTCAGTTCAGACAACATAGCTCATCATGAGTCAAGCCCACGTCTTACCAACAGCAAGTGCACCTGGTTGAAGGTTAATGCCTGTGGACTGTACATTTCTACTATCAGGAAGGCCCTGGGCCCGTAAGAATGCATGACTGATCAACGACCCAGAATTAAGGTGAAAATCTAAGGGTGGGGATCAAATACCATGAAACACCCAGAAATCTGTCAGGATCAAGTTGAGACCTTTGATGTCTTACAAGAAAGTACCTTAGAATCTACTCCCACGCCAACTGCCCAACAAATTGAAAAGTGAAACACCAATACCACCAGACAGATGTCTAAACTCCCTCTCCTCCAACAGCAAGCTGTGATCCCATCCAAGAACCAGGTGACACGAAGAAAACCTCAAGTGTTCTGAAGTGTGAAAAAGTCTAGGTGCAAAGGTCAGTGAGAATGGCCACGGAAGGGGAACTCAGATGGAACAGATGACACCCATGCTGACTGCAGGTCTGTAAGATGCCGCTTGCAGATGTTGATCTTGCCACGTGCTATGGGAACACCATCCAATGTCACCACTGAGCCCCGAGCACAGGCTATGCTTTTCCTGACAGGCTCCTTGTCAATTATTCATATTGGGAACCCTACTTTTTACCTTCATTCTTGCTGCTTAGTGACAAGGATGCTGCAGGAGGATAAAGCAGCTGCAGTCAGATGAAGATCCTACATGAAGACAGATACTGCAACCAGGTAGAGAGGCTTAATAAGAGAGGATGCTACATAAGAGAGAAGCTCAACAAGATGCTGAATGACAAAGATGCTACTGAAGGCAGGAGCCATGGAGCACAGCTATGTCACTTTAGTTAAAGGATGAAGTCACGTGAGGTTTTTTCAACTACAATTTGGAATTCAAGGGCAGCCGTACCTGATGACATCCCCCTAGTCACTCCACTCAGTCCTAAGACTACGGTCACGGTCAATGCTGCTGCTCTGCAGGTGTCCTATCTCCCTATGTCAGCCAAGTCCTCTCCCGACCCTGGGGCCTCAAGCAGTCCTGCCGGCTACAAGGCTAGTGTCCCTGGCAGGCACCACAGCTCGGCCCTGTCTGGGAGCAGCGGCTCCTTTGGAGATCCCTTTAGAGACCGAGGATGGAGTGGGGGTGGGAGATCCCTTTAGAGACCGAGGATGGAGTGGGGGTGGTGGGAGATCCCTTTAGAGACCGAGGATGGAGTGGGGGTGGGAGATCCCTTTAGAGACCGAGGATGGAGTGGGGGTGGGAGATCCCTTTAGAGACAGAGGATGGAGTGGGGGTGGGAGATCCCTTTAGAGACCGAGGATGGAGTGGGGGTGGTGGGAGATCCCTTTAGAGACCGAGGATGGAGTGGGGGTGGGAGATCCCTTTAGAGACCGAGGATGGAGTGGGGGTGGGAGATCCCTTTAGAGACCGAGGATGGAGTGGGGGTGGGAGATCCCTTTAGAGAACGAGGATGGAGTGGGGGTGGTGGGAGATCCCTTTAGAGACCGAGGATGGAGTGGGGGTGGGAGATCCCTTTAGAGACCGAGGATGGAGTGGGGGTGGTGGGAGATCCCTTTAGAGACCGAGGATGGAGTGGGGGTGGGAGATCCCTTTAGAGACAGAGGATGGAGTGGGGGTGGGAGATCCCTTTAGAGAACGAGGATGGAGTGGGGGTGGTGGGAGATCCCTTTAGAGACCGAGGATGGAGTGGGGGTGGGAGATCCCTTTAGAGAACGAGGATGGAGTGGGGGTGGTGGGAGATCCCTTTAGAGACAGAGGATGGAGTGGGGGTGGGAGGTCCCTTTAGAGACAGAGGATGGAGTGGGGGTGGGAGATCCCTTTAGAGACCGAGGATGGAGTGGGGGTGGGAGATCCCTTTAGAGACAGAGGATGGAGTGGGGGTGGGAGGTCCCTTTAGAGACAGAGGATGGAGTGGGGGTGGGAGGTCCCTTTAGAGACAGAGGATGGAGTGGGGGTGGGAGATCCCTTTAGAGACAGAGGATGGAGTGGGGGTGGGAGGGAAGGCCTGGATTGTCATCACAGGTTTCCACTGTAGGGGAGTCACTTTAAAGGGCTTGTACTGTTAACATTAAACATTAGTTAATGCCACACATTTCTTGAACATTGACTGTGTGTAAGACCTTCAACCTAGGTCAGTGATTTTCAACCTTTCTCATCTCATAGCACATAAGCCAATTAGTACACTTCTGTGGGTCACCAAAATATACAATTTTTGCCAATTTGACCTAGAAAACAAGTATAACTTTAGTTCACACGGAACAGCCATTGTTGTGTTGAACCTTGTCATTTCTCATGTGATGATCTGAGGAAGAGTGCACTACGTGCTGTAAGATTTTGCAGGTCACGGACTGAAAATCGCTGACCTAGGTCACAGACAAGATAAATGGTCCACAATCAGGAGCTGTGTCCACGTGAGGGCATTTTCCATCCAGCTGGCATGTCGGTCAATGTGAGGCCTCCACTTAGCCACCACGAGACACTTAGAATGTGGGGTGTTGGCGTTCCGGGCCGTGTGGGCGAGCAGTCTCCAGGCATCCGCTCCCTCTGCACGTGTGCCTGTCGGGGTCCGAGGGTGGGCTTCCTTTGTTGCCTCCAACAGCACAAATATGTACAGAAGAGAAAAGGATGCGCTTTTGTGTGTGAAGGTTTTGCAATAGGATGTTTGAGGAACTGATGGGTGTTTTAACTGCCACTGAAAGTATGCTAAGTTGTCATATCAAGCCAACACTTTCTGTTGACAAGGTGTGCTCGGTGTGTGGTGAGGCGCATGACTAGTTCTCAGAAGACAATTCCTAGCTCATATTATATGAGATCATGATGTTCAGACAAGGTCCTGTATCATCATGAACACAGCCATGGCCTTTGCAATGCACATGGTGTGTCTGCGCGGTCACTTTACCTGGATGGAGGGGTCTGTCCCATGGGCAGGTGTGGCAGCGCTGGCTGAGCAGGACTCGGTTGCCGTGTCCTCCTTTCCAGGTGTCCCTGTGTAGCAGAAAGGGATTGTGTGAAACTGAACACATTATACTGTGCCAAACCCACTGGTCACGCCTTGTCCACTGACTTAATACAATTCAAATCCTAAGCATTATTGTTCGGGTGCCAGGCCCAGGATAAGCAGAAGGCAACTATGACTAAGAAAAAAATCAAGCAACGTATTACCAATGGGTGATGGCCTTATAAGCCTCATGATTCAGTAGCAAGTATAATCCTATATAATAAATCCTATATAAAAGGCTAATATGCCATTTGTCCCCCCAGGAGTTCATGTATACTGGGAGCTTGACCGATGGCTATAAACGAGCACCAACCACCAGGGGGTGGTGCAGAATAAAGGAAGGCCCTGCCAACAGCTGGCAGCTGGGGGAAAGAAGGCCCTGATCACTGGCCATGCCTAGGGACCCTACCCATGCACAGATTTTGTGCACTGGGACTCTAGTGAATTATAGTAACTTACTTGTTGAAAGCTATAGTTTTATTAAACATGAACACAAACCCTTGTCCAGAGGCTGTGATATGCTTAAACACCGAACACCCCCAAAACAGCCTTACGGCAGACAGACTTCTACTTAAAACTATTTTAACAGTCTGTACTTCAGTGTTGTGTGATTCCAGACTGAAGACTCATCGGAGCTGGTTCTACCTCGTCTGCTAATAACGGACACCTGGGTTTCTGTGCCGCTCACCTGGCAGCCCATCACCAGGGCCTGCGGTTCCAGATGTTAAAGATGGAGGCAAACAAACCTGCACTGGAAAAAGCAGATACAGTCAGTCTAGTCCTGAGTTGCTGAGTTGATCCCAACCAACCCGTTCCACAGGCTGACTCCTACACAGCTAAGCCCATATTCCTCCCCCCTTGTAAGTAACTAGAGACCCAGTGCACAAATTCGTACAAGGGTGCAGTCCCTTGGCCTGGCCGGTGACTGGGGCTGATCCAGGGCCGTGGGAGGTTGGCTATAGTCTGACCCCTGGTGGCTAGTGTGCATCTCAATGACCAGTCAAGTTGCTTAAGCTTTCATACATGTAGAATTACATGTCCATAACTGCATAGTCTAATAACACACGTTTTTAGCTTTCCTTCCTGACTGCAAACCTGATGTCTCACCTCTGGGCTCCTCAGCGAACCCAAGTGACACAGTGGCTATAATGCCAGCTGTCCTTTAGGGTCTGAGGAGCACGTCTCGTCCCTAGCCTCGCCCCAAGTGCCCCAAGTGGAGGTGGAAGTTCTTACCTGTGGGCGGCAAGCAGTAGTTACTCCTGGATCGAGGATAAGCATACCAGGGCAGGCTTCCTGTTCCACACGCATGTCCCTGCCAGATTCCTCACTATGTGGCCTCACAAGCCCTCTTGGCCCATCCCAGCTCTGTAGCTGTGTAGGCCCAGCAGTACAGAGACCGTGTGCCTCAGTCACCCCCTGAACGCAGGCTTGTGAGACTGCTACAACTGCCAAGACACAGTAGGAAGGTCTGAGCGCCAACACGTCCTGAGGGAAAGGCCCCGAACGCACTGCTCAGCAGAGCTCACCTCGCCCCATAGAATAAACCCAAAAACAATTATCTCAGCTTCACTCCGACCTCAACAAAACCAATGGGCAAGAAAACGTACAACAGTCCCTCGATATGTTGCTCTATGCATTTATTAGCGAATATTAATGCAGCAGAGGACAGCTCACAAACACACTAGTTTCACGAGACAGTGCAGGAAGAGAGACTAAGGACAACAGTATCCTAGGGTCTTGGTGGACGCATTCCTGGGGGAGGTGGACCTGGAAGATAAAGAAGCCTGCATGAGACAATCATCAGAGGCGCACCTAAAATGCAGGGACCTGTGAGCCAACTCACCTCGGATCCCGGGGGGTGGGGGCCTCATTCCTGGAGGAGGCATGCCAATCGGGGTCCCTCGAGTAGGGGGAAGCCCAATGGGTGGGCCCATGGGTGGTCTCATTCCTGGTGGAGGAGCCATAATGCCTAGGAGAGGAAAGCAGCGGGAATGACCATGAAACAGAAAAACATCAAACCTGACACAAAGCTGAAACCAACTTGGCTGAGACACCGTCCACCACTCAGAAGCCTCGCCCTGGAGGCCAGAAGGGGAAGTCTGTCCCTGGTCAGGCTGACCTGGGCCCTCACTGTTCTACTGTCCGCGAAGCTCTAGTTAGACCCACCCCTCTGAGAGCCACGCTACTTTGCTTAACAATTCCTAACCATCAATTCCTTACCATCCATTCCCTACCATCCATTCCTCATCATCCATTCCTTACCTGGAGGGGGGGTTGCCCGGCCCACAGGGGTGGGGGGCGTCCCCCGCCCTGGGGGGTACTGAGTTGGGGCTCCAGCAATGCTGGCTGTGGCCGCCACGGCGGCAGCCGCCACGGTGCCTCGTCCCTGTGGAGTCATCACCTGGGAAGGACGCCAGAGACACCCAGGTCAGGCACGTCCTCCCTCACTCAAAGAGAAAACCAATAGGGGTGACTGACGGGCATTAGCTTCCAACACCCAAAGAACTGTGCATCTCCCATGCATGTCCTGAAAACACTGGAGGGCCAGCACCTCCTTTATCACTCGCCCCTAAGCGCAGGAGGCTTGGCCACTCCTCCACGCCCTCCTCTGGCCCTGGGCAGGTCCCCCAGAGCAGCAGACCTTTTCCTGTTTCCTCACCTGCTGGGAGGGTCCCCCTACCCCTCGGACAGGGCCTGCTAGTCCCGCAGGAGCCTGTGGAATAGGAACGCCAGCTGGTACGCCTCTGCCAGCTGCCCTGCCAACCCCAGGGCCTCCTGCAGCCCCGGCCAGGGGGACGCGGGCAATGCCAGTCTGAAACCAGGAAGAACAGCTCCAAGTTAAGGGACCGTCACAGTGACGTCCTACTTCCATCATCCCTGGATGGCAGGTCCCCCACCACCCAACCTGTCTCCTGCGTGTTAACGGACACCCAAGGCACCTGCAGCTCAGATGCTGACCCATCACAAGGGCTATTTTGCGGGGCTGCCTGAGACCACACACAGCAGCCCCCGTCATCGGGTACCCAGCATGGAAAGACGTGAAGTCAGGTGGGCCCTGCTCAGCCCACACCATGCCGCCCAGCTGCGATCACCCTGCTCTGTCCTGCTTACATCTTTGGGGGGAGGCCCCTCCACAGTCATGGACACCAGGTTCTCCCCGCGCAGCAGCACGAGGCCCAGTACCCGCTTCTCTTCTCGCTCGGGCTGCTTGGCGTTCTTGGGCCTAAAACCAGAAGTCAGCTTTTAGGAGGTTGTCTAGGGACCATGCACCCTCTCAAAAGCGACAACACAGCCTGGATGTGGGTTACCCAAAACCCAGGAAGACACTGCTGTGCACAGAGATGCAATGGACTTGGCTACGACCAACGGGAAGTTCCTAAAATCATTTTAACTGAGTAAATCTTCACTGATAACCAGGAAGACGTCAACAAGGGCTAACAGGTCAAGAGGTTTGAGCAACAATGGTGGCATCCTGGCCTCTCCACTCCCCTACAAATGGCCATGGGCATGGGGTCCACTTTCTTCCCGGACAACACAAGAACGGGTGGAGGAAGCAGGACCAGTGCTCCTCTGGGAGGTGGCCATCAGGCTCCTCCAGGAACAGAGGAAGCTGCCACAGCATCCTCTCTCTGCAGGAAACAGAGTGTGAGTCTCTACGGGGGGTGGTCCCTATGCTCTAAGCACTGAACATAGACTTTGTGTTCTCATTTCTGGCTGGTGTGGCTCCCTGACTGAGGTCCACCCCTCACCCTGGAGGTCATGGTTCATTCCCAAGCCTGGTCCCCAGGAGGGGTGGGTGGGAGGCACCAGATCCACGACGGATCAGGGAAGTTTCTGCCCTTCCTCTCTGAAGTCAATAGGAAACTTTAATAAAGAGCGAGAGCGAAGCGCGTGAGTTGGGGGGCAGCCTCACTTGATCTTGCGGAACTCATCGCAGTCGCACAGGATCAGGTTCATGTGCTTGTCAAAGGCCTTGAAGGTGCCGATAAAGGTGCGGCCGTCCTGCAGGATGCAGCGCATGCGGTAGTCGATGTGCTGCAGCATCTTGCTGCTCTTGCCCACAGTCTGCGGGGAGAGGTTCGGGCAGGTCCACAGCTGCCTCCTGCCTGTGTCACCCACATTCCTTCCCACTCCCTGCCCCTCCTGACTCACCCCCACCCACCTCTGCTGTGGGCTCCCAGCCTGTATGTGGAATCTGCACCCCATGGCACTGTCTTCTCCCTGGCATCCCAGGCCCTTCCTCCTGCAGCCTCATGGGCCCCTTCCACCTCACAGGGGAAACCCCTCCTGTCAGGAAGTGCTGCTGTCCCTGCCCCATCTCCCCAGTTCCTTTCAGGCTGTCCTGTGGCATGTGATTCAAGCCCCTTTCCAGTTTTCCCTCCATGGCCTTCCTCTCAAGTCTTACTAAAATGCCCACCCCTCCCCTATGGCCTTTTGGGGAGACCCTGTCCCTCTAACACAGTTGCCCCAGACCTGGCTCACCTGCCCAGGCCCTCTCCTACTCACCATGGCTGCGGTGCCACCAGGTCCACGTGCACGGGCAAGTGTGGGATCCGAGACCTAAGGGAAGCTACAGACAAAGGGGTGCCGCGGGCTCTGCTAGGAACAAGCACGGCAGGAGCTCCGGCAGAGGCGCCTGCAGAGGAAAGCGGTGTTGAGCTGCTGCCATCCCTTCAACATGGAAACCACTGAAAGAGGCACCATTTAAACACCCCTAGCCTCAGGCTCCCCGATTTCCTGCACATCCCCTGACTGTCCCTGTGGCCTCTGCCCCTCGTCTTTCACCACCCATCTTCCCAGTCAGCTCTCCAAGCCCCCGGGGGCCGTCGGCTCTCCTGCAGCGCCTGTCTGATCCCCTTACTCACAGTGCTTCGTGCTCTGGACCCGAGGTTCACGCCAAGGCATCTCAACATCAGCAGTGATACCAGATCGCTCAAAATTACTTCCTCCAGAGCCCCGCTTCTCCCCTGCCGCGCTGCCTTCACGCAGGACTCCCTCAAACCAGTCCCCAACCCCCACTGTCAACAGCTCTAGCACCTTTAATTCTAGCATCTTTCCCATCACCCCCGGTATGTATGTCCTCACATCCCCATGTCTGATGTGTGATAATTAAAGTAAAATTACGTAAAGTGCTAAGTCCAATCAGCCAGGTGAGGACCCAGAATAAATGCAGCTACTGACCCAAACCCACATGCATGGATTTTAAGCAGCTAGTAACTGGATTCTCGGTGGGAATCATCAGCTACCCCTCTTCCTTCAATGGGAGGGCCTTGCATTTTAAGCTTGGTTCTCTCAACCCTAAATTTAGGTCCTGCAATCAATCAGCACCCTATGAGGTGGCATTACTGGGCATAAGGACGGACTTTATGCCAATGGCGAAGGGGAACAAATGCCTGTGGAACAAGAAGACAGAGGTCATGGCATCACCCTGCAATGCACCATCTGGTGGTGCCCCCAAGTCCCTGATGCTAACCTCCAGGCACTCCTCACACAAACAAGTAATTTCTCCACCTTCGGGAAAAGTGTGGGCTTCCAAATGACTGAACTGCATGAAAAACAAGCTTCTGATTTTGCCAAGACACATTCCTCAGTGCTCAATGGAGCCTAGTGAAGATTCCTCACAGTGCAAAAAAGCTAATACGTAGCAAACTTTTCCCATGAAATGCCAGGTCCAACTACAAAACTTCCCTTTTCAGGCGTTAATCGGAAATAGTAAGCCCCCAACGTGGTCCTGCTGTCAGCACCCTTCTATTCCCATGGCACCTCCGAACCCTCACCGCCTGCAGTGCCTGCCAGACCCGCACCCTTATTCATGACAATGAATCTGAAAACACAGAACGCTCTCATCGTGGCAAACTAAAAAAAAATTGACGAAAATGTAAATAAGCGTGAACTATCATTTCCTCACTATAATTATGAGGTCTGTGTAAGCAAATGAGTATTCGTGATATACGTGTCAGTGAAACGAATAGAAAATAAATGAGTTTAAAGGGCAAGATTCCAACCCTACCTACATTTTCCAAAAAGTGAGAAAAACAATTTCAACCTCGTGCTGAGGTTGATGGGCATAAAGCTGGGGGTTTACTCTTCCATTTTCTTGGCTACCACCCAGATACTTTAATCATGCAAAAGGAACTAGGACCTCTATTCACATGTAGAGCTGAAGGACCATGATCCTAGTCCTGGCTCTGACCTCCCCCCCCCCCATCCTTGCCCTGTGGCTTCATGCACCTCGAGGTCCTCTCAGCTTTGCCTCCTGGTCACCCCTCCTGCATGGCTGCCAGACGACACGCAAGCACGTGGGTGTGGCCGTCAGGAGCATGGATTGCCAGGCAGGCAAGCTGCTCCTCTCAGGGCCACTGCTCCAACCACAACTAGTGTGGATGCAGCCAGCACTGGACAGTCACAATGCGTTGGTCACCTGCAGAAGTCAGGGTCTAACGTGATCTACTCAGGCACGGCAGTGTCTGCCTGACCAGGAGGCAGGAAGCCCCTGGTACCTGTTATGGGCAGACCCCATGCTCTGGGACAGGCGGGCCAGGACCAGCCTGCTGTCTGGTGGGGTCTGGTCGCAGTGTGTGTGGGCACCACTGCAGCATGCGGGTGAGGAACTTCCCAGCGTGGGTATCTATGTTGTCTCCTTGGCCTTACTGCTGGAATGACAGCCAAAGACAGGCTTCGTAATTAGAGTGGAGGAATAACATGTAGAAACAGAAAATGAAATTCTAGCAGGAAACTCACCTGTAACCCCCTTCATCTGTCTCAGTTTCTAAAAAGCATATTAAACCCCTTGCACTGAAGTCATTCCAATCTTAAATTAAAAGTCACAAAGGAAAAACAAAGCATTAAATCAGAATTAAAACATGGAATGGGTTTCTCCTAAAAATGCAAGCAGTCAACATAAACAGAGAAACTGCAAAGAAATAGACAGCGCATGGAAATCATAGGTAATGTCTTTATTACATTGTCACCTGATGAAAATACATGGGTGTGAACAGAAAGGGGGAAGGGCAAATCAAAAGGCAGGAGGCGTAGACCCCCTGGTCCCCATCTGCTTCTGGTCCCATCTAAGGGGCGGGGCGCCCCCGCGGAGGAGCTACGCTAAGCAGGGCGGTGCCTGCCTGGCCAGGAGGCTCAGTACCCTGTGCAGGTGCCTTAGCAACTGTGTGCAGCCTCCGGTCCCTGTGCACCCGCCCACCTGCAGTGACGTTTAGCGCGAAGCAAAGCACCGCTCTATGCAAACTGCCAGCACAAGGATCGAATCTCATCGGCGGAAGATTCTAGAACATTCATTAAGAGTCTGTGTGCTTTTGCGTCATGGTCTCGTGGAGTGTGGAGCCTCCCCCGGCCCGCGTGCAGACGGCCGGAGGGGGTGTCCCGCCCCTGAACCCCTCCCCTGTGAGCATCCTGAGGCCGCCCCTGTGCCCGCCCTGCACTCGCTGCTGACTGTGCCTTGCGGCTCAAACCTGTCTCCGCTCTGGTCGGCTCCCGGCCGAGGGCTCTAGCCGCCCCGGGGAGTCTCGGCCAGGAAGGCCTGGCGAAGCTCAGCCTGGAAGTCCAGGAAGTCCACAAGGGGCGCGGGATGCCGTGGGGATGGCCGCGGGTTCAGCGGGCACCTGGGGGGGCACATCGGGGTCAGGAGGCCGCGGCCCCTCGGAACCCCCACCCACGGGCCCGCGCCTGTCCACGGCTGATGCCTAGACCTCTCTGCGGGGACCCTCCCACCTGCCAGGCAGCGGGGGGGGGGGGGGGGGGCAGGCCCGCAGCAATGGCGGCCCAGCTGTGCAGGACACACTGACTACTGGGTCTGTGACTAAGGGGGCTGGAGAGGGGTGCTGGGGCGGAAACTCACACGCGTGCGCCCAGCGAGGCCGTCCTGCGCCGCTTCACTTGCACCGCCGCGTCGGGCGCCTGCTGGTCGGGCCGTCGCTGGGGCAGGCGGTCCCTGCGGACAGGAGGGGGTGAGCTGCGGTCCCCGTTCCCCACGAGCACCCCTCCTCCCGTGGGGAGGCCCTACGGAGACCGTGGGGGACAGCAACGAAGCACTCGCGGACGGACACCCTCGTCACCGCGTCTAGCCGCCATGGAGACAGGCCTCCCCGAAATGCTGCCAGAAGCGGCGCTGCTTCTCTAGAGAAGGTGTCAGGGACACGTCCCGGAGGCGCCCCCTCGCGGGGCTCCTAGAGCTGCAGGCGGGGGGCGGGACAAAGGGCGGTGGGAGCCGCGGCCATCTTAGGGCCTCGCCTGCAGTGCTGCTCACAAAATGGCCGCCCAAAATGGCCACCCGAGCAGGTCCTCAAAATGGCCGCCACTCAAAATGGCCGCCTCGCAAAATGGCCGCCAAACCCGCCACGTGGCCCTTCCTGTTGGGTGTGCAGGCGCCCCTCCTCCAAAGGAGCTTTCAAAAACGCCCTCAGGAGCCGGGCGGCGCCTCGGCTGTGACACCCTTCCCCTCAGGGAGGCGGACAAAGGGGGTGCCGCCCCTCACACGGCCCCACAGCTTCGTTCTGACAGAAACCAGGGCTGTTTCCCTCAGCTTTAACTTTTGAGCAAACAGAGCGCGCCCCTCACCCACCAGGGTGCGGGACCCCCTGTCGCCCAGTGTCAGCCCTTCCCGTGGCTCCGACAGACAGAACCCCATGGACTCCTCTCCCAGGAACGTCCGTTTCCGCCAGCACCGTCCTGGGACCCAGGCGCATGGACACTGCGGCGCCTCCCCTCCCTCACGTGGCACTTGGGCCCCGGGCACACCCCGACATGCCCTCCCCGGGCAGCGATGACACCCCCCCGCCGTCCCCAGGGAGCCGCAGAGCAGGCCTGGCGTTGCCACAGAAAATGGAGGGAACACCGGCCCCACCCGCGACCTCGCCGCAGTGCGTTCTGGAACCTTCTGTTCCGCATCGCACCCCCAGAAACCAGCATTTCACCTAAATAAGGATTTAAGGGGGGCAATGTTCTTCATGCACAATACAAACTTTGTTTCCGAGTAAATTTTTAAAAAGCTGGGTCCATACAGAACAGCGGATTGACACCCCACAATCGTTTTCCTAATTTAATATTTTAACATTCGCCCCTTATAGCTGCCCCGATATTAAGAGAACCAGTAAAATTCAACTCCTGAAATCTCCATAAAACCTAAAAACTGGAAACGAGGGGCCGTGGGGGCGCGCCCGCCCGCTTTTCCCACAAACGTGAGAAAACCGGTTCGCACCGGATGGGCCGCGAACAAAGGACCCTCCCTGCACGCCCCTCGCGGGGGACAAAGGGGACTGGCCATCGAGGCCAGAATAAGGGGGAAACCGCCTAAAATGACCAACCTCGCTCCCCAGCACCCCGGGGCCCATCCCACCCGCCCAACCCTGTCCTCACGGTCCTCCCGGCGCCACGTCTCCCCCCGCGAGGCCACCAGCCCGTGTCTGGGTGGGATCGGCCGCTGATGGGGACGGGCGCACCCCGGCGTCGCCGGATCGGGGCCCACCGCCCCCTCCCCGGGGACAAAGCGCCAGAACAAAGCCCGACGCCTTTTCCAAATTAAATTCCTCCCCACCCCGCACAATCAGGGGTACTAGGCGCGAGTGATGAGGGGGGAAAAAAGGAGGGGGGACAAAATATCAAAATCCTGTAAAAAGAAAAAAACCCCACACAAACAAACCCCTTTAAGGTAGACCCCCAACGAGATCCTTTCACCGGACCCTCCTGAAAGGAACATCGGGAACGGTAATTTACAAAACCCCACTGACTCCCAGACACCTGGACCCGGCCCCCCGCTTTTCGGCTCTCTCCTCCTCGGTCCCTGACACCCCTCCCCCGCACCGACCCGTCTACAGAGGTGACGTCATGCACGGACCGCTGCGGATGCCTAAGGGGGACCCCGTGTGACACTGCAACACCTGCAAAGGGTTTAGGGGAAGGACCGCTGTGCACAAGATGACCGCATCCGCTGAGGAGAGAGAACAATTAGTTAGGCTGCTCCGCACGCACTCCGAGGGTAAAACCTGCAAAAAGAAAAAGAAAACTTCGTGGGGTCAGCAAAATGTCTGAAAACCTTCCGCCCCGAGATGGGGGGCTGCCTTACCTTCCTCGCCCTGTGGCCTCACCTCGCTCCTCTGGGCGCTGCTGCAGGCGGACCGCGGACGTAGGCGGCGCCCTTGCACAAAGCGCCCGCCTCTTCCTCGCCCTCCGCATTGTGCAGTGGCGAGGGGGCTGCCGCGCGGCAGAGGCAGCCGGTCCTCCGCCTCCCTCCTGCCACTGCGCCGCTGCGGGGCGGAGGCAGCGCCTTTAAACGAGCGAAGGGGGCGGCTCCACGCTGCGCCGGGCGGTGCCTGCGCAGAACCCCTCCCCTGAGCCCCGCCCACTGCAGCAGGCTGCGCCTGCGCAGGACCCACCCCCTGCCACTGCGGCACTTTGGCAAGGGGGGGGATCTGTCCGCCCCCGAAGGACCATCCCCTCTGCTCTGCGCATGCGCTTGCCGCTGCACCTCCCCCACTGCGGCACTGGGACCGGTGGGCGGCAGTCCCCCCTGCCTTTGGCGCCTGCGCCCTGCATGCCCCTCGCCACTGCGGCGGCGGCCATCTTTGGGGCGCTGCACAAAGGCTGAGATGCGCCACCCAATTCCGAGCACCCATTCTGCCTTCAGACACCGTGTACCAAAAGCCTTGATGCCCGAAGCGGCTAAAGATTAACCGGGGCATCGCATCCCCGAACCGCTTGGCATGTTCTCACGATGCCAGAAGCCAGTTTCGTACGCAAAGCCCCCGATCGCACACCGAGCTCCTCTTTGCACATCGAGCCCCTAAATCGCTATCCCTCTACCGCGGTCCCATGCGATGGAGTACCCAGGAGCCAAAAATAAGCTCGGGAACCCTTTCTCAAAAATAAGCTTCTGCACAAGGTGGGGCTCCAGATCGCCACACCGCACAAATAGAACGTTCCCCTGTGGTCCCCGACAATCGGACCTTCTCTCCAAAGTGACGTCAGCGCCAGGCGGGCGGGTGGCCATGCACCGCAGCCACCACTTTGGCAACCCCTGCAGCACAATTGCACCTCCGCCACCGCCATCGCGGCCCCTGCACCGAGCAACTGCACCTCCGCCACCGCCATCGCGGCCAATCCACCGCAATTGCACCTCCGCCACCGCCATCGCAACACCTGCACCGCGATCCCACCGCAGCCCCTGCACCGCGATCCCGCCTCCGCCACGGCGCCCCTGCACCAGCCCCGCCGCCACCACATCGCGTTCTCCGTCGCAGCCCCGGTCCCATCGCCACCCCCATATTCGCCACCATCACACCACCTCTCCCAAAGCCGCCTCCACCGGGGCGCTCCCGTTGCCCGCTCGCACCTCGGCCGCAGCTGGCGTGGGGCTCGCAGACCCTCCGACCGCCGCTGTGGCCGCCCCTCGCCGCCGAGGCCATTATGACCACCCACGCTCCGCCCCCTCACGCCACCGCGGTCAGCCCACCCGCATCCCCCTCCCCGAGCCCGCCCACCCCTGCCCCCATCCCCATCCCCACCCCGCCCTCTGCAGCCGTGGCAGGGCCCCCCACCCCCGCCCCCACCCAGGCCTTCGGTCTCAAGGACAAAGGGACACCCCGCAGTGGAGCCGCTAGAAGCCGCGGTTTGCCGCAGAGCGGCCGAGGCGCCATCCAAAAACGCATAGCCGAGCCCTCGCACGCCTCTGGTCCAAAGGGGACCCCCGCGATTTCCCCAAAACAAAGACCTTTTTTTCGGTACTGGGTGCTTCCCCCCAGTTTAGACCACACACCCCGGTCCTGCAACCTGGGAGAAGGGGGCCTAGAGAGGGCCCGCTCCCCGGGCATCCGAGGCTGACCTGGCCCGATCCATCGCGCCGCTGGCCGCAGCTCACGCGGAGACGTCAGGCATCTCCGGCGGCCGCTCCGCTCTGTGCGGGGTTCGCCACCGCAGCGCCCCCAAAACGCGCCAGTCGGTCCCGTCTGCGCATGCTCCCCCCCCTCCGCACCCCCGAACCCCAGCCTGGCGCCTGCGCGGCAACTCGCCGCAGTGCCGCGTTCTTGCCGCAGTGTGGGGCGCCTGCGCCGTGCCCACCCGCCTGCGATCACTGTGGGGCCGGGGTCCGCCCGCCCCCGGGGCACCCCCTCCTGGGTGAAAGACAATGGCTCCCTGTTTTTAAACGCGTGTCGAACGTTCAGGAAACAATCATTCTTGCTTCCCCATAAACGTCCGCGGGCACCTCCGGCCCATCGATCCATAGCGCCATCGCCCTACCCTCGACTTGAGCTGCGGCTCTGGGAACAGTCCCACTGGGTGCAAATCAGCAATCGAGGCAAAGACGCGAGGTATTTCGAACCCTGCCCCATAGAATGCAGAACCCCAAAGATCCTGCATTGTTTACATTCAGTGAGATTCCGACCCCTCTGCCCCGTTTCCCTATTTTCAACTCTAAATGGTGAAAACGAAGGCCAAGACCATCCATTCGATTAAACTCTCCAATACAGAACAAATAAGTCATTGCACAGGGATCAGGCTAGTCATTTCTTGTAAAACAACAGCCACAAGACAAATATTTAAAATGGCGCTTAGATCCCTATACAAAACAGCTTTCACTTGGATACACTGGAATGTCGGCCAGCAATCCCTGATGCCTGGATGCGGGGAACTGCACCTTCCTGCAACACTAATGAACAAGTAACCACACACCCCAGCTCCCATACTCTCTGCGGGTGCCCTGGGCCCGGGGAACCCCAACTTCTGCATCTGCATGGCCTGGAGGAGTACTTGCCCCAGCCCAAGGGGAAATAGAGCACCGGATGTCACAGCTCATCTGCATCCCCATTGTCCACTGATGACTGGTGATTAAGGGGCTCCAACCCCTTCCCCATCCCCCTAAGCTAGTTGCCAGCAGATCTCACACTGCAGAGACCCTGGCGGGGAGCCAGGTATGGGGGCATGCTGGGCCTTCTGTGCCTCAGGGGAGATGGGGATGTGAGGGGGGGCAGGAGTGGGGAGAGTGGGGACCGCTGCAGGCATAAGGAATATTCATCCTCCTCCTTGAACTGGGGTACTGCTTGAACCCAGATACACAAAGCAAGTACTAACCCGGGATTGGGGGGGGAGGGCTCACGTCGGAATGCGGCCCGTCCTCCTTTTCCGAGAACTGCTTATCATCGGGGAAAAATGTACAGCCTCGTGGCTGAAACCAGGGCCAGAGGCACCCGCCCTTTGCAACCCCCAGCCCCCATGCCTTGTGATCTGGTCTTGGGACACCCGGAGGCACCAACCCTGTACAAACTCCCTCCATACCCCCCCCCCCATCCCGCATATGCTGTAACCTGTAACCTTTATCTTTTGCCTGCTTTTCCATATCTGCAATTCCTACCATTGCACGTAATCTTTGTCCTTTCTACCCAAAATAAGCGCGGGCGGGGGTGGGGGAGGAGGGTAGAGCAGGCTTGTGTGCCTACCCTGCTGCTCTCCTAAGCTGCCGGCAGGATTAGGGCCAGCACCCACCTAGGATTCAACCCCATCTCTGGTCAACTGTCTCAAGCAGTGACCGCAGCCCCGACCCCTGGGATTGTCCAGTTACACCTCCACTTCCATACCCTGAGCCCCAACCCAGTCATCATCTCTCCTCATGGATATACAGACCATAAAATACAATATGGCCGACGTACAGAAGGAAGGTTTAAGCTAGTCAATGTTGAACAATTTTTGACGACAGAAAAACAAAACAAAAATAGTTCAGATTTCATGGGAAGTAACATGAACATGTTTAGAACATGACACCCCCAAAATATGCCCCCCCCGGCCTAGTGTCCACTGCGAGGCAATCCCCTAGGACAGTGGTCGGCAAACTCATTAGTCAAACAGAGCCAAATATCAACAGTACAACGATTGACATTTCTTTTGAAGCCAAATTTTTTAAACTTCTTCTAACGCCACTTCTGCAAAATAGACTTGCCCAGGCCGTTGTATGTGCGGAAGAGCCACACTCAAGGGGCCAAAAGGCCACATGTGCCTGGCGAGCCGCCGTTTGCCTCGGCATAGGAGATCCACTCCGATCAGGGGAATGGGACCAGGGGAACGGAGAGGAAAAGGCGATGTGCAACCAGTCATACCTGGATGGGTGGGTCGGCATGCACACTGAGAAACCATGAGAGCACACGCCTCTGTAGTCCCCTGCGGAGGCCACACAGGGCCCCGGACACAGACTCAGGCCGATGTCCATTCTAGCTCTGACGGCAGTGCCTCCGTGGGTGAACTGACTTCTGGGCTCCTTTTCCTCCTCTGTAAAACGGGACAGAATTGGGCGCCTGGTGGTCAGGGATGGCTGACGATTAACTGAGTTAACACAAGTATTCAGTGCAGGGTCTAGATACAGACTAAACACTCCACAGGAAAAACAGGATGGAGTTTCCTCAAAAAAATTAAACATGGAACTCAAATTGGACCCAGGGGTCCCGCTTCTAGGAATATATCCCAGGAAACCAGAAACACCCGTGAGAAAGGACATATGCATTCCTGTGTTCTTATTGGCACAATTCACCATAGCTAAGATTTGGAAACAGCCTAAGTGCCCATCAGCAGAGGGGTGGGTTAAAAAACTGTGGTACATCTACACCATGGAATACTCCCGTAAAAAAAAAAAAAAAGAAAAAGAAAGGAAAAAAGAAACTTTTACCATTTGCAACAGCATGGATGGAACTGGAGAGAATGATGCTGCGTAAAACAAGCCAGGCAGAGAAAGATAAATATCACATGATCCCACTCATTTGTGGGTTATAATGAACAACACAAACTGATGGACAAAAGTAGAGCCGTGGGGGATATTTCAAAATATAATAGAAGTAGTCCTGTTATTTACAGTTTCTTAATATTTCCTACAACTTTTGTGCTATGATGTTAGTACAGTTAGTACAAATTTTATACTTAAAATCCTCTTTTTTTCTTGAAATATTAATGTTTCATTTGCAACAACATGGATGGAGCTGGAGAGCATTATGCTAAGTGAAATAAGCCAGGCAGAGAAAGATAAGTATCACACGGTCTCACTCATTTGTGGAATATAACGAACAACATAAACTGATGAACAAAAACAGATCCAGAGACAGAGAAACATCAATCAGAACGTCAAACCTCAGGGAAGGTAGGGGATGGTGGGGGTGAGGGGGAGAGATCAACCAAAGGACTTACATGTGTGCACATGAGCCTAAGCAATGGACACAGGCAACAGGGGGGATGAATGGGGAGGATGGGGGCTAATGGGGGAATAAGGACAAATATGTAATACATTAATCAATAAATAAATTTTAAAAAGAAATGTTAATGTTTACTGCATGGAATGTTATTACATATTATTGTATTTAAGATAAAAAACACACTCCAAGGAAGATCTGGCTCTTGGGACTGTACCTCGTCTGACAGTGGTCTCCCATCTAGAAATGGTGGTTTCCCAGGGCGGGGAAAGCATGTCTGTATTTCTTTGTGATTATCTGAAGTCTGTCTCTCCCTAGATTCCCTCCGGTTCATGCTCATGTCCCCTCCCTGTGGCAAAATAGCACACATGCCATAGTCCATCCTTAGATTTCTTCAGGGTCCTCTTGGTTGAGGCAATTTGGGTATTTTGGAGGGAGGGGAGGGCTTCTCTTTTACTTTTCACTGTGTGTGTCCATATATATATTTACATACATGTATACACACACACACATATATATATTATTTTTTAATATATTTTTATTGATTTTCTTTTACAGAGAGGAAGGGAGAAGGATAGAAAATAAGAAACATTGATCAGCTGCCTCCTGCACACCCCCTACTGGGTATATGTGCCTGCAATGGAGGTCCATGCCCTTGACTGCATTCGAACCCGGGACCCTTCAGTCTGCAGGCCGACGCTCTATCCACTGGGCCACACTGGCCAGGGCTGTGTGTGTCCTATGTGTGCCGCAGCCAGGACATGCTTTTAGAACGAAAAATCAAGGACCATGAAGATGAGAAGAAACTATACCTCGTGTCCACTCTGAGGCGCCTGGTCACCTCCCACCGGTTCCAGCCGGCTGCTTTTGGCCACTCAGACCCTCTGCTGTGCCCTCACGGCTGCTCTGCAGTACCGGGCCGCGGGCTTTGGAGCCTCAGACGGTCCAGAGAGAGCTGCCTGCCGCCATGGCTCATTCGTGTGCTCGCGCAGGAAGGCGTAGGACTGTGTGAGGAGCCGGATGGAGCACATCCTACAACGAGGAGGGGAATGTACAGAAAAGGGGAACTTCCTTCGGAAATGCCGCCATCTGGATGAGACCCCCAGACCATCACGTGTCTCCTAACCACCCCTTCCACTCCCCCCCAGAGTAGATTCATCCCCGAGGCCAACCCTCAAGGGTGTGGGTGCAAAGGCCATCGAATCTGGAGGAAAAGTATATTCTTTTTAAAAATATATATATTTTATTGATATATATATATTGATATATATATAAAATATATATATTTCTTTTTTTTTTACAGAGAGGAATAGAAAGTTAGAAACATCGAGGATAAACATTAATCAGCTGCCTCCTGCCCACACCCCCACCAGGGATGTGCCCGCAGCCAAGGCACATGACCCTGACAGGAATCGAACCTGGGACCCTTCAGTCCGCAGTCCAATGCTCTATCCACTGAGCCAAACCAGTTTCGGCAGAAAAGTATATTCCTGATGCAACAGAAGTCAGAGAGTCTGCCCAAAACTAAAACAGATTGGAACTCCTACCTCCCATCATATGCAAAAATGAACTCAGCCAAAACCGGTTTGGCTCAGTGGATGGAACATTGGCCTGGGGACAAAGGGGTCCCTGGTTCGATTCCGGTCAAGGGCATGTACCTTGGCTGCAGGCACATCTCTGGTGCAGGCTGTGCAAAAGGCAGCTGATCAATGATGTTTCCCTCTCATCGATGTTTCTGACTTTCTATCCATTTCCCTTCCTCTCTGTAAAAAATCAATAAAATATACTTTCAAAAAATGAACCCAAAATGGACGAGAGGCCTGAATTCGAGAGATTCTGCTTGAGAGACATTCCACGTCTTAGAATAAAACACAGGTGCGGGTCTGTGGGACCTGGACTTGAGGTCCTGAGGTCTAGCGACTCAGATACCAACACCCAAAGCACAAGCAACACACAAAGCCAGGCAACCCAAGCGGTCGACCAGTCGGGCTCCATCACAGTTACACGGAAGATTTGCCATGCAGCACACAACTGAGAAAGTGCAAAGACCACCCACCACGTGGCAGGAGATGTTTGCAAGTCGTGGAGCTGGCAAAGGCATCTTACCACGCAAAAATGAAATAAAAATCCAGAATAAATTTTAAAAATGGGCGAAGGATTTGAATAGACAATTCTCTCTCCCCCACCCTCTCTCTCTCTCACACACACACAGATGGAGAAGCAGGTGGCCAATCAGCACCTGGAAAAGATGTCCCCATCAGCAGTCCTGAGGGAAGTGCCAGTGAATAGATGGATGAGATGCCAGCTGACACTCACTAGGAACCGATCATGGAAGAGACGGGGACGAGTGCCGAGGAGGGCACGAGGACATGGACAAACAGGGACCCTTCCCCACGGCTGACAGGGGTCTGAGATGGTGCAGCCACTTGGAAAAAAGAGTTTGGGAGAGCCTGATCATTGGGCCGTAAAGTTGTTGTGAGAAACATCATTCTACTTTCATGTATATTAGCCCTCCCAAAGTAAAAAGGTATCTATGATTTCTTAACAGGAGCCTTATTGCAATGCTCAATAAGTCGAAACACCCCCAATAGAGATCCATTGGTGAGTGGAGAAACAAATGGTGGAGTGTGGCCTATGTGTAAAATGAAGAATCTTTGGGCCATAAAAAGGAACAGCATACGTACGTTCATGCTACAGAATGAAGGAGCCCCGAGGATGTTACACTCAGTGGTGGGCAAACTCATTCTTCCACAGAGCCCAAACATCAATAGGACAACGACTGAAATTTCTTTTGAGAGCGGAATTGTTTAAGCTTAAACTTCTTCTAACGCCACTTCTTCAACATAGACTTGCCCAGGCCGTGGTGTTTTGTGGAAGAGCCACACCCCAGGGGTCAAAGAGCCGCATGGGGCTCTCGAACCACAATTGCCGACCATGGTGCTAAGTGACAGAAACACAAAAGACCACCTTTTGATTGAATCAGCTTATGGGAGATGTTCAAAATGGGCCAACCCATGGGGACAGAAAGTGAATTCGGGGTTGCTGGGTCCTGGGGGAGGGTCGGCGGGGGGATGACAGACAGCTCAGGGCTCTGGGTTTTTGATACAGGATTGTAAGCATGTAGGGGTGGCTGTCAACCATCTTGAGTACCTTAAACACACTGAATGGTGTGATTTTATTTATATACATACATATATATATATATATGTGTGTGTGTGTATATATATATATATATACACACACAGAAACATCGATGAGAGAGAAACATTGATCAGCTGCCTCTTGCACACCCCCCACTGGAGATGTGCCCGCAGCCAAGGTACATGCCCTTGACCGGAAGCAAACCTGGGACCCTTCAGTCTGCAGTTCGACGGTCTATCCACTGAGTCAAACAGGTTTCGGCGAATGGTGCGATTTTTAAGGAAGCAGATTATATGGGATGTGCATTTTAAATGCAATTGTTTCAAAGTTCCGCTTGAGGGTCATTCTACAAAAAATCCCTGCCTGGTAACCACCGGAGCTATCAAGGTAACAACACCGAGTAATACTGAGGGTAGACTGTCCTCGAAAAAAAGTGAAATCAAGACAACAAAACACAAAGATGGGATCTGAGGAACTCACCCAATCTTATCACCAGCAATGGGAGACCTGGGACAGCTGTGCTGAAGGTAGCGTGCTATCCTGGGACCAGAAAAGGACATGATGGAGAAATTAAGGACATCTGAATGAAGAAGGAAGTTCAGTTAATGATAAGGTTCCAGCATATTGGTTTAGTAACTGTAATGGATGTACCATAGTAATGTAACATGTTTGAGGCATATACACCGAGTGGCCGGATTATGATGACCTCTGAATGCATAACAGTCTGGCCACCCAGTGTGCGGACCACAGAGTTGGGATTTTTAAAATAAGGTTTTTCCGTGTGTAAGAACTGCTTTGTGGGTAGTTAGGAAGAAGCAGAGGGCTTACTGGCCAGAGACTGGGGGCCACTATCTCCTGGTCCCTTGACATATCAAGATTTACAAGCCTTCCCTTATACCTGTGGTCAGCAAACCTCGGCTCGAGAGCCACATGTGGCTTTTTGGTCCCTTGAGTGTGGCTCTTCCACAAAATACCATGGCCTGGGCGAGTCGATTTTGAAGAAGTGGCGTTAGAAAAAGTTGACGTTTAAAAAATTCGGCGCTCAAAAGAAATTTCAGTCGTTGTCCTGTTGATGTTTGGCTCTGTGGACTCATGAGTTTGCCGACCAGAGTGGCCAGATTATTATGCGTTCAGAGATCATCATAATCTGGCCGTGTGTGTATATATCTCAAACATCTTACATTACTATGGTACTTCGTTACAGTTACTAAACAAATTTATTGGAACCTTATTATGTGTGTGTATATACATATATATGTGTATGTATATGTGTGTGTGTGTGTGTGTGTGTATGTATATATGCTATGGGGGAACTCTCTGAAATAATTATGTAAATATAAAACTGTCCTAAAATAAAAATACACACATTTTTATGTGTGTGTGTGTATATATATGTGTGTGATTTTATATAGATATATAATATATGTGTGTGTGTGTGTGTGTGTGTGTGTGTGTGTGTATGTATATATGCTATGGGGAAACTCTCTGAAATAATTATGTAAATATAAAACTGTCCTAAAATAAAAATACACACATTTTTATGTGTGTATATATATATGTGTGTGATTTTATATAGATATATATATATATATATATATGTGTGTGTGTGTGTGTGTGTGTGTGTGTGTGTGTGTTTGTATGTATCTATGTTACAGGAGAACTCTCTGAAATAATTATGTAAATAAAACTGTCCTAAAATTTTCAAAGCGTTAGTTAAGGGGGAAAATGATCCAGATAGGATTTAAAAATGTCCTAAGGTCACCAGAGAGGAGGACTGGCGGACGGGGACGGCAGGAGACAGCATCCTACTGAGGATCTCCTCTTCTTTCTAAAGGAAGTTTTCAGCCCTTCGAATGCATAGATTGTAACAGAGAAAAAGCAGATGAGCACGTGGCACGGAGAAGGCTGTGGGGGGACTCTGCCTGTCCAGATGCCATACTGTGTGAGGCTAAAGCAAAGGAAACAAGAGCCTCTGCTCACTGTATTCTTAGTTCATGAATGACTATCCTGATAGAGACATCAAGAAACTCACAGAAACCAGGAAGGCTTTCTTTACTAAGAAGGGATTCCAGCCCGGCCGGTGTGGCTCCGTGGCTGAACCTCGACCTAGGAGCCAGGTCACATTTCGATTCCCGGTCGGGACACATGCCCGGGTTGCGGGCTGGATCCCCAGTGTGCGGTGAGCAGGAGGCAGCCGATCCCTGATTCTCTCTCATCATGGATGCTTCTTTCTCTCCCTCCCTTCCTCTCTGAAATCGATAAAAGGTATATGTGTTTTTTTTAAATAAGGAAGGGTGTTTCAAAGAAAAGAGTGCTGGGGTATGTGCCTGATATCACAGGAGGGTTTGCTCTCTCCCTTCTCTCTGTCCTGCATGAACCCTGCTCTCTCTCCCTCGGTGGGTCCTTTACTCCCGCCCGCTCAGCATGGGGGTGGGGGGAAGACTCGCTGCCCCTCTTCCTCTGGCTGAGAAGAACAAAGAAGCCCAGGCTCAGACCCTGCAGTGCAAACCCATCCCCCCACTCTGACCCACCCCAGCCCCCCACCGGAAGTGTGGGGACAGACAGGGGGAGGACGGAAGACAAGAAGAAAGCAGTCACATTCCAACCACCGGCTCTGCGGAGCCTCAACCCACACGCCAGACCCCAGGAACTCCCGCTCCCCGGGCCGGGTCTGCCTAAACCCCACATCAGCCGTGAGGCCGAGGCCTTTTCTGCTCTTAGAACCAATGCAACACAATAGGGAAGGCGTGGCGCGAACACACACAAACACACACACACACTCACACACACACTCACACACAAACACACACAAACACACACACAAACACACACACACACTCACACACACACTCACACACAAACACACACAAACACACACACAAACACACACACTCACACACGCACGCACGCACACGCGCCTGAAAGAGATGTTTGCTCAGATACCAGGGCTGGTCTTAGGAGGGAAGATGGGGGGAAGAAAGGGGGAAAGAGGAAGTTTCCCCTTTTGTTCCGAGGGCAGACTTCTGTTCTGAGGCTTTTTCTTAAACTGTGAAACACCGAGGCCACGTTCGTAGACCCTCGATGGAAGGCCAGTGAGGAATGGTGGCGTGTGCACTGGGAAATGGCAGATATAAAAAGTCCTGCCCCGTCGTGAAAAAAAAAAAATATGTATATGCTGCTCGTGGGAGATAAGACTTTTGGAGGAGGTGAGAAATCCTTAAAAACATAAGAAACATGACTCCGACGGCACAAAGGAGCACATCGGTTAATGTGAGCGCGTAAAACCAGACGGCGGGGAGTTTTGTGCTTGTGCCTCCAGGCCAGCGGTCGGCAAGCTCACGAGTCCACAGAGCCAAATACCAACAGGACAGTGATGGAGATTTCTTTGGAGAGCCACATTTTTTAAACGTAAACTTCTTCTAACGCCACTTCTTCAACACAGACTCGCCCAGGCCGTGGTGTTTTGTGGAAGAGCCACACTCAGGGGGCCAAAGAGCCGCATGTGGCTCGCGAGCCGCCGTTTGCCGACACGGCTTCAGGGGAATCGTGGGTCCGCCCTCCTACATGCCGTCAGGCGAACATCTGTGCGTGTCTTTTAAGTATATCTGTCTTTAAAAAAAAAACACTAAAAAATGAAAAGGTAAGGGGGAAAAAGACAATAAAACTGTAGTTGTCTTCAACAAAAAGCATGTCAGGCAGTATGAAAATAAATGCAGTATTTCTGTAAAACAATACCTTTGAACATTTCATTCCAATGGATCAGAATTAAAACAACTAGAGAGTTGAAAATTATAAAACAAGATGGCCGACGATTTGAGTCACAGCCAATATAAAATTTATATCGAAATTATTTACAAGATCATTTTGAGAACTGGTGCCTCGTGGGTAACCATATTGGAGACGATACCCCGGAGACACACAGGCCTTCTTAGGACAAAACAGAAAGGTCAGAAGCAGAAACGGAGGCAATGCAGCCGCTGGGATGGCATGGCTGGACGCCTGCGTGTTCTGGGAGCCCCTCGCGTTCCTGTCCCCCCGTGTTCCTGCCCCCCGTGTTCCTGTGCGTTTGCTCAGGTCACACACACTCTCTCTGGGTCCTGGGCGGCCAGGTACCCTCCCCGGGGTGAATGCCAGCCCCCAGCACGTCCCTCGGAGTTCTTTCCCACCCCCACCCCTCTTGTCAGGGGCAGGAAGAGAAGAGTGGGGACCAGCTACCACAGTTGAGAGAGGTGGACCTTGCTCTGTTCATCGCACACATTTTGGCCAGGCTGGGCCGGGCGGGCCTGGGACAGGGGCGCCCACGTCGGAATGCGGCCCGCCCTCCCGCCCCCAGAACTGCCGTCATCAGGGAAAGATTTACAGCCTCCTGACCCCGGAGGCGCCCTCCCCTTTACCGCCCCAGCCCCTATGGCCTCTGATCTGGCCCCGGAGGCAACCCCCTCTGCCACCGCCCCCTCCCCCAGCCCGAGTCGCCTGCAACCGGTAACCTTTATCCCCGGCATACTTCCCCGGGCCTGTCACTGACTTGCTGCACGTACACACGTCCGCTTTGTCCTTCTACCCAGACCAGGCAGCTAGTTTATCATCCTGTATCTCTGACGGCTGCACGTACGCACTACTCTTTGTCCTTCTGCCCAGATGGAACAGCTAGTTTAGGGGATGCCCTGCGGCTCTCCCCACCCCGCCAGCAGGATAGGATTCAACAATAGCTCACCTAGGATTCCACCCTGTTTCGGTTGAATGGGCTCCGGCAGTGACAGGCGGCCGGCCCAGTTGTCTCTACACTCTCACGGAGGGGTCAGAAACCACACTCCAGATCACATGGCCGGCCGTCACGACCGTCTACGACCGGGGATGATGCTCTCTGTGGTAAAGCTTTATCCCACGAGGGGCGTGTGCGAACCCGGGTACACACTCCCACAAACTGGGCCATCAGGCGGCGGATGCCCCTTCCTTTACGACCAGACTTCGCTCTGGACAAAGGAAACTCACCCCCAACCGGGTCCTGGCAGTTTGAGAAAGACAACCACCTGCAAAATGCAAACACCGTTCTTATCATGATATTCCAAGGGGGTGTACATGTGTGGGGGATACATGTTCGGGGGACCCGGAGTCCCCAAACACGTATAGGCACTTGAACAGTGGAAAGCTCACTCAATGCCTGCTCCTTCTCGGGTTTCACGAATTGGAAGGAAGTGGGGAGTCCACACTCAGCTTGGGACAAAGACAATGAACCCAGCAGACTTTTTCTTTCTCTCTTTTTTACGGGGATGCATCCAAGACCAGCATTTATGGGACAAAACAGGCAACAGCGGGTACCCCGAGGGGCCACAGGTACCGGAGGAAAGGGTTCTTTCTTTTTCCTTTTCTTTTTAAAAATTATTTTATTTTCCAATCACAATTGGCATACATTCTTATGTTAGTTTCAGGTGTACACCCCACGATTAGACATAAGGTAACTTGCTAAGTGATCGCCTGATAAACCTCACACCCATCTGACATCATACATCGTTATTAGAGTATTTTGACTACGTTCCCCGTGCTGTACTTTACATCCCTATGACTATTCTGTAATAACCAATTTACTTTTTGATCCCTTCACATTTTAGGAAAGGGTTATTTTCTTTTTTTCAATATATTTTATTGATTTTTTTACAGAAAGGAAGGGAGAGGGATAGAGAGTCAGAAACATCGATGAGAGAGAAACATTGATCAGCTGCCTCCTGCACACCCCCCACTGGGGATGTGCCTGCAGCCAAGGTACATGCCCTTGACCGTAATCAAATCCAGGACTCTTCAGTCCACAGGCCGACGCTCTATCCACTGAGCCACACCGGTCAGGGCAGGAAAGAGTTCTTGATGTTTGGGATCCCATTGCTTGATCAGCAGGGCCTGGGCCTGCATGATCATTCGTTTGAAAACAGGCCTTGAACACCCCTCTCCTCACCCTCCCCACCCCCCACCCCAAATTACTCATTTCTGGGATTCTCTTCAGTGTTGACAATGGACTGTATGTGACTACACACGGACTGGATCATCATTCAAAGTGTGTGTACATTTTGGGGGGAAACACCCTCTGTATGAAATTCCATCCCTAGCAGGTTTGGCACAATGGACAGAGTGTCAACCTACAGACCGAAGGGTCCCGGGTTTGATTCCTGTCAATGGCACGTGCCTGGGTTGTTGCAGGAGGAGGCAGCCAATCACTGATTCCTTCTCGTCACTGATTCCTTCTCATCACTGATTTTTCTCTCTCTTCCTCTCTGAAATTATATATATATATATATATATATTTAAAGAAACTCAAGCCCTAACCAGTTTGGCTCAGTGGATAGAGCATTAGCCTGTAGGCTGAAGGGTCCCAGGTTCGATTCCGGTCAAGGGCATGTACCTTGGTTGCGGGCACATCCCCAGTGCAGGGTGTGCAGGAGGCGGCTGATCAATGTTTTTAACTTTCTGTCCCTCTCCTTTCCTCTTTGTAAAAAAAATCAGTAAAATATATTTTTTAAAAAAGAAAAAGAAACTCAAGCCCCAGGAGAGAGCCGGGTGAAAAGACAAAACGGGGTGCAAACTTGCAGCACAAATGCCTTTCCCCTGCACCCACAGTGCATCCTGGGAAAGCTGATTGGGGGAGAGAGCCGTCTCTGCTGAGGGCTCCCTCCCCCATCTGGAAGCAGCGGGAGGGAGGCCCTGCGAGGGGAGAGAGGAGGCCCTTCTCGGGAGGAGGCCCTGCGAGGGGAGAGAGGAGGCCCTGCTCAAAGGTAGCCCAAGCCTCAGGAAAAAAAAAAGAAGAAGAAAAAAGCACAAAAGACATTCTTCTCTTTCTCTTCTCTTTTCAATGTCTTCTTGCCACGTCCAGACTTTGGGCAAGAACATCCAAGATGGACAGAAAGCGACATCTAATTCCACCTACCCTCTAGACATCCTTTTAAATATTTTATCCTTTTTTAAAAAAAAAATGCATTTTATTGATTTTTTACAGAGAGGAAGGGAGAAGGATAGAGAGCCAGAAACATTGATGAGAGAGAAACATGAATCAGCTGCCTCCTGCACACCTCCCACTAGGGTACATACATGCCCTTGACCAGAATCAAACCCGGGACCCCTGAGTCTGCAGGCTAATGTTTTATCCACTGAGCCACACCGGTTAGGGCTAGACATCTTTTATTTTTATTTTTTAAATATATTTTTATTGAAGTTAGAGAAGAAGGGAGAGAGAAAAAGAGATAGAAGCATCCATGATGGGAAAGAATCATGGACCGGCTGCCTCCTGCACGCCCCGTAACTAGGGATCAAGCCCACAACCTGGACGTGTGCCCTGACCGGGAATCGAACCCTGACCTCCTGGTTCATGGGTTGATGCTCAACCCCTGAGCCACGCCGGCCGGGCCAGACACCTTTTACACGGTTTTGAGCGGAACCCAAAGAAAGACGAGTTTGGGACACCTGAAAATGACACGCCGAGGGTAAATGTCAGTCCCACGGTTACAGTGTGATTTGCTGAGTAGAAACCACCACATCTTCACTACCTGCGCACTATCAAGCTACCCCCACCCTCTAGCCCAGTGGTTGGCAAACTCATTAGTCAAAAGAGCCAAATATCAACAGTACAATGATTGACATTTCTTTTAAGAGCCCAATTTTTTAACCTTAAACGATATAGGTAGGTACATTTTTATTAACTTAATTAGGGTAACTCCTCAGCTGGCCTTTGCTAAAAACTCAAGGGGCCAAAGAGCCACATGTGGCTCATGAGCCGCAGTTTGCCGACCACTATTCTAACCGAATAATTCACTCCTGACAATGCTGTCTCGGTATGTGCGTGTGTGCGTGTGTCTTACATCATACAATTTGCCATGCCACTAGCGAGGTGTCCTACAATTGAACCCAACCCTGTTATCCACCAGGTAAGGGCTTCCACTGGGTAAGGCTCAGTCCCAATGGCTTTTGCTTCAGATGCCAACCCCAAGTCCGAGGGCCCCAGGCTGTCCCCAGCTTCTGTCTGGCATGGCTACAAACGGGAGGCCCCCTGTTATAATGATGTAACCCCTCTAATGTATGAAATAATTATTGTGTGAAATGTTTGCTATGTGGAAACCCCCAATACTCTGTATCTTCCAAAATTAATGAACACCCCACTACCCTGATGTAAAGCTCTGAGCCCTTAAAGGGTCCAATACCAGCCTGGATGTGGCTGTGTCAGTTTGTGTGTGTGTGTGTGTGTGTGTGAGTGTGTGTGTGAGTGTGTGTGTTTGTGTGTTTGTGTGTGTGTGTGTGTGTGTTTGATGAGATGAACATCTAAAATCAGTAGAGGCTGCTCTGGCCGGTGTGTCTCAGTGGAGAGCTGCGGCCTGCAGACCAAAGGGTCCCAGGTTCGATTCCCGGTCAGGGGCGTGTACCTTGGTTGCGGGCACATCCCCAGTGGGGGGTGTGCAGGAGGCAGCTGATCAATGTTTCTCTCTCATCAATGTTTCTAACTCTCCATTCCTCTCCCTTTCTCTCTGTAAAAAAATCAATAAAATATATATTTTTAAAAAATCATAGACAAGGATACAGTTTACTTAGTGTCCCCATAACTAGAAACCCCCTTGCCCACCCCTGTGGGTAAAGGACCGTTCACAACTCAACAAGAAGCCTGATTAGGATACAGACTCTAGCCCGGCCGGCGTGGGTCAGTGCGGAAGGTCAGGTGGGATTCCCGGTCAGTCCGGGCAACGTGCCCTTCACCGGAATCACACCTGAGGCCCGGGGATGCTCCGGCCGACGCTCTGGCCACCGAGCAACACGCCAGGGCTGTCAGCTTGTCCTCTGGTGTCCGCTGACCTGCGCTCTCCTCCGTGCCTACCAGAGGGCCACCCTGACGGAGACCCTTCCCGCATGCGTGCCAGGAGCCTGCACCCCGTGGCGTCCGCCCATCCCCAACACCCAGGCCTCGCCTCCCCCTTCGCCTCCCAGAGATTTGCGAGGCCGACCTTTCACCTCTCTTGGAAGGACCCCACGGACTCAGGTCCCTTGTCTGTGAACCCCCACCAAACCCCGCTGTGAGGGGCAGCATGGGGGCCACTCCTGTGACAGGGAACACGGATCGTGCTCTGCTGACCCCGCTGGGTCCGTTCCGCTTAGAGAAGCGGGTTCTGACCCGGCTGAGGGCGGCTAAGCCCCCAGGACACGGGGCTCGGAATGCAGCCCAGCCTCCTTTTCCCAGAAACGCCTGTCGTCAAGGAGAGATGAGCAACCTTGTTGTCCAAACAGCCTGGCCCGGGAGGTGCCCGGAGGCGCCCGGAGGCGCCTGCCCGCCTCGACCCCGACCCCAGCCCGCACTGCCTGTGACCTAACCGCTCCCCCGGGCCTGCCTTCCCACGTCCGCTTTGTCCTTCTACCCAGATGCTGACAGGGGTGGGGGGGCAGAGCAGATGTTCATGCTGCTCTCCCATCCTGAGGGCATGACGGGGATCAGCGCTCACCTGGGATTCACTCCTGGCTCTTGCTGCGTTGGCTCAAGCAGTGACAGGCCAGAGCCCCCTGAGTTGTCAGATTACACCTCCACTTCCACCCCCTGGGCTCACCCCTTGAGCCCCAATCCAATAGTTAGCTCCCCAGATGGTGCCTACACCAGGCCCCCCTGCCCTCCGCTCCTACACACACTCCACGGAGTAAGCTCACCTCCTTCCTGACACCAAGGGGCCTGCTGCACCACAAGCGAGCACCAGAGCCGTGTGCGCAGACGACAAGGCCGTCAAACCCACCAACGGGCGGGCGAAACCCCACCTCAAATCCGCACCATTGAATCGACGGGGGGCGGGGGGACATTCTAGTTAAGAAAGAAGGGGATGGATGCCCTAACTGGTGTGGCTCACTGGATAGGCGTTGGCCTGTGGACTGAAAGGTCCTGGGTTTGATTCTGGTCAATGGCATGTACCTTGGTTTCGGGCACATCCCCAATAGGGGTGTGCAGGAGGCAGCTGATGTTTCTCATTGATGTTTCTAGCTCTCTATCCTTCTCCATTCCTCTCTGTAAAAAAAAAATCAATAAAACATATATATATATTTTTTTTTTTAAAAAAAGAAGGGGATGGAGACACAGAAGCTCAGTGCAAGGACCCAGCACCCTTTGCCGGTAGAGTCGGGTGTAGGAAGGAGAGGAATGCCAACCGGTGAAACTTAAAAAAAAAAGAAGAAGACTCCATTGTATGTTCATGATTTGGAAATAGCCTAGGTGCCCATCAGCAGACGACTGGATTAGAAAACTATGGTATATCTACACAATGGAATACTACACTGCGGTAAAAAAGAAGAAATTCTTACCTGTGCAGCAGCCTGGATGGAATTGAAGAGCATTATGCTAAGTGAAATAAGTCAGTCCATGAAAGAAAAATACCACATTATCTCACTCAGTTGTGGATAATAAAGAACATTATAAACTGATGAACAAAAAGATAGATACAGAGGCAATAAAGCACCGAACAGACTGTCAAATTACAGTGGGAAGATTGGGGCGAGGTGGGGGAGATAAGAGATCAACCGAAGGAATTGTATGCATGCATATAAGCATAACCAATGGACACAGGGTCCCAGGATCGATTCTGGTCAAGGACATGTATCTTGGCTGCGGGCACATCCAAGTGGGGGGTTTACAGGAAGCAGCTGATCGATGTTTCTCTCTCATCGATGTTTCTGACTTTCTATCTCTTTCCCTTCCTCTCTGTAAAAAATCAATTAAAAAAATATCAATACATATATATATATATATATATATATATATATATATATTTAAAAAGAACACACAGAAACCAACAGCTAGCTGGTTACCATCGTCCTTTCAGGCACGGAGCTCCTGCAACCCGGTGGCTTCCCCGGATCACGGTGGGCGAGGTGCCCTTTGCCACATTAAGGAGGTGAAGACAAGGAAGGGTGGGGCGGGCTCTGTTGCCAGGAGGACCTAGTGATTGGCACTTTGGATCCCTTCCCCTGTCCTTGGGTGGAAAGGAGAGGGGCTTGAGGTAGAATCGGTCTTCAATGGTCAATGATTTTTTTTTATCTTCACCAGAGATTATGTTCTTTGTATTTTTTTAAAAATATTTTTTATTGATTTCAGAGAGAGGAAGGGAGAGGGAGAGAGAGAGGGAAACATCAATGCTGAGAGAGAATCATGGACCGGCTGCCTCCTGCACACTCCCCACTGGGGATTAAGCCCACAACTTGAGCGTGTGCCCTGACCGGGACTCAAACTGTGACCTCCTGGGTCCTAGGTCGATGCTCAACCACTGAGCCACACTGGCCGGGCTAACCTAATTAAGCTTCTTCTTTTTTAAGAAATATATTTTATTGATTTTTTTACAGAGAGGACAGAGAGTTAGCAACATCGATCAGAAACATCCCACAACCAAGGCACATGCCCTTGACCGGAATCGAACCTGGGACCCTTCAGTCCACAGGCCAATGCTCTATCCACTGAGCCACACCAGCCAATTTCACTGAATGAAGCTTCTTGATTCTCTAAGCCGTCCTCTGCAGAGTGGAACCACCCCGTCCCTCAGCCCTCAGCCGGACTCCTCAAAGCTGTATGAACCCACCATGCCCTGTGGACAGAGATCTCCTCATGCTGACACTGTGGGGCATAGGGAGAGGGGGCCCAGCTGCTGAGCCTATAGCCCATGACCTCCTGGACCTCCAGCCGTGAGGGGCCAGCTCCCGGGACAGCGCCATGTGCCTGTGTCTCCGCAGAAAAGGAACGGTTGCAGGACCTTGAATCTCCAGGCAGCCTGGCAGGGAGCCACGGAGACTCAGGGTCTCGGTGACACACAGGAGCCTCTGGGGGTTTCTGAGAACCCCGCCCTGGAGCCTTATCAAGGGACCGAGGGCCGCAGGCATTCCCCGGCCTCCCCGCCCGCTCCCAGGTCCGGCTCAGGAACCTTCCGCCTTGTCCCGGTGACTATGGGTCAGAGGCACTGCTCAGTCTCTCCCGCCTCCTGGGTGGGCGCTGGCACCCTCTGGATGGATAACCCTTTCCTTACTCCCAACGGATGTTGTACGCACTGCCCCCCCGCCCCTTTTTCCTCTTTAGTCCTCACTCAAAGACATTTTTCCCCACTGATGTAAAAATATTTATTTTTATTGATTCCAGAGAGGAAGGGAGATAGGGAGAAAGATAGAAACATGAATGATGGGGGGGGGGGGGAAGCTGGGGAGAGGTCAATGGGGGCAAAAGGAGACATATGTAATACTTTAAACAATAAAGAGGGTTGTTTTTTTTTTTTAAAGAAAAATATCAATGATGACAGAGAATCATAGATGGGTTGCTTCCTGCTTGAGCGTCCACCTATGATCCATTGGTTTTAGAGGGAATGAAAAGGATAGGAGAATGGGGGGAAAGAGAGACATCGATGAGAGAGAGACATCTCGATTGGTTGCCTCCCATGAGCCTGCAACCTGAGGTCCATACCCTCAACCAGTATCAAACCCGGGACCCTTCAGTCCGTGGGCTGACACTTTAGCCACTGAGCAACACCGGCTAGGGCCCCTAGTCCATCCTAATTCTATCCGTATGACGATACACGCTGTGGGCTTGTACTCATTTTCAAACGTTCCCTCTCACTCACCCGGCACTTCAGTGTTTGCAACGTGACAGGTGAGAAGGCAAGTCAAGAATCTTCTGGCCTGCCTGGCCGGTGTGGCTCCGCGGTGAGCGCTGACCTACGGACCGGGAGACCGGGGTTCCCTTCCTGGTCAGAGCACATACGCGGGTGGCGGGCTTGAGCCCCAGTATGTGGCATCTCATCCTTGATGTTTCTCTCTCTCTCTCTCCTTTGAAATCAATAAAAATATGTAAATATATTCTGGATTTATCATAGTGGAATATTGGACGCACCTTACTTCCTGCTATGTTCTTTGTGAGATCCCACGTAAACTACATGGCCACGTCTTTCACGGATGTCGACCTCCACTTGGTGCTCAGCCCCTGGACACGTGGGGATTAGAGTGGAAACGGCATTGGCTTTGCGGAGGCTCCAAATGGAGGCAGCGCCTGAGGCAGGAGGCAGAGGCGTCTGTAAACATTAAGCACATCTGCTCCACATGAATTGCCTTTATTAGATTTGTCTTAAAATTAAATATAAAAAGCCGAATGGCTAAAACGAGCATGAAAACTGTATTTCATAGTGCACGATACACTAGGTGACCAAGTGGTGTTATACATTAAACTCCTTTTTTACTTATTGATTTGAGGGGGGAAGGGGGAATCAATTTGTAGTCCCACTTATTTCTGCATCCGTTGGTTGATGCTTATCTGTGCCCTGACCAGGGATGGAACCCACAAGCTTGACCTATGGGGACAACCCTCTAACCCCATGGTCGGCAAACAGTGGCTCTCGAGCCACATGAGGCTCTTTGGCCCCTTGAGTGTGGCTCTTCCACAAAATACCACGGCCTGGGCGAGTCTATGTTGAAGAAGTGGCATTAGGAGAAGTTTGTGTTTAAAAAATTGGGCTCTCAAAGGAAACTTCAGTCGTTGTCCTGTTGGTATTCGGCTCTGTGGACTCCTGAGTCTGCCGACCACGGGTCTAACCAACGGAGCTACCAGACCGAGGGCTGCACTCTTTTTTACTTTCCGTGTGTTTGTCTCAATTACAGTTCACTTTTAATATGGTTTTGCATTGGGGTGTGGCCTAGGGGTTAGACCATCCCGTACCTTCCCGAGTGCCCCCCCATATTCCCAGCGCCCGCCTGACACCGCACAGTTACGACAGTACCGTTGACTACACCCCCTGCGCTGTCCTTTCCGGCCCGGGACTCCTCGGTAACCGCCGACCTGCACCTCTCAGTCCCTTCACCTGCTCCCCCGGCCCTCCAGTCCCCTCCGGGGCCGTCTGTGTGTTCTCTGTATCGACGAACCCCATACGGGACAGGAAGCTGCTATCAATTCTGCTCATCACCACGCACAACATGGTGTTCAGAGCATTCCACAAATCCTCTGTGACTTTTCCATCCATCACATCCTCTCACCGACAAAGCAACACAACACAATGCAATGCAGTGGGGGAAGCAGAAGGAACCCATAAGCCCCAGATAGCACAGGGTTCTGCCAACAGACTCGACAGGGAGATGGAGGAGAGCAGAGGGCTGCTTGGAAATGGCGGGTCCAGCAAGGACTGATGGGAACTCTGCCTCGGGAGAGCAGAAGCCAGATAAGTGATCTCCCCAACCCTCCACCCGGCCCCCTAGCTGAGCAGGCAGTTTCCAAGGCCTCGGAGAACTCGGGAGGCGCTGTAGGGGGAGGAAAGGGACTGTGGGGCCTCTTAGGGGAGCAGGGACAGGGAGGCCTGCGAGAAGGGAGGAATGTGCAGGGAAACCTGACACCGGATTACCCCCACTTGCCAGGCCTGGAGTCTGTGGGTGGAGGCCTCAGACAAAGGCCGCCGGGCGGCCAGCAGACAGGGGGGGATGTGAGGAACGGACGTCCCTCCGGGGTCTTTCCAGTCCTCGGTGGAGCCTGGACCCAGTTTCCTTCCATGAGGCCAACCCACAGGGCTCTTTCCTTAGACTCACAACAAAGGGAAGAAAAGAATGAGCTGGCAGCAGCGTCCTGCCCTCTAAAACCAATTAATAAAGGTTGTGTTTTTTTTAAAGAAAAATATGGACGTTTTTCCTCGTGGCGGAGACGGGTGTGGATGGAGAGAGCAGCACACGGCCCCCGACCTCCCGTCCACCATCCAAGGTGAAAATGCGTGTGGGACCCAGCTCGGAGGGAGCTGTGCGTGCGCCTCTCAGAGCACAAACCGGCTTCTTTTTTTTTTTTAATAGATGTTATTGATTTTTTACAGAGAGGAAGGGAGAGGGATAGAGAGTCAGAAACATCGATGAGAGAGAAACATCCATCAGCTATCTCCTGCACACCCCCTAGCAGGTATGTGCTGGCAACCAATGTACATGCCCTTGACCAGAATCGGACCGGGGACCCTTGAGTCCACAGGCCGACACTCTATCCACTGAGCCATACGGGTTGGAACACAAACCGGCTTCTTAAACCCCGGTGGGAACTCGGTGCTAACAGCGTGCAGGTGGGAGGCTCTGAGAGGCACAGTGTTCTGAGCGTTCACATGGAGGCTGCAGGTGAAAATGGAAGGAAAAGATCTGTGCGTCCAACCACTTTGTCCTCTTACATAAAACAACATATGGGGGGGGTAGAGACCAATCATAGACTTGTATGCGCACATATTAGCATGACCAGGGGACACAGACACTGGTGCAGGCGGTGGGGGCTTGCCCTTGGGGGTGGGAGTGGCCAGGGAGATTAATGGGGGGGGGGGGAAGGAGACATGTAATACTTTAAATAATTAAAAACACACACAATAGCTCAAACTGGTGTGGCTCAGTGGATAGAGCGTCGGCCTGTGGACTGAAGGGTCCCGGGTTCGATTCCGGTTAAGGGCATGTACCTTGGTTGCGGGCACATCCCCAGTGGGGGTATGCAGAAGGCAGCTGATTGATATTTCTCTCTCACCGATGTTTCTGACTTTCTATCCCTCTCCCTTCCTCTCTGAAAAATCAATAAACTATATTAAAAAAAATAGACACACACACACACTATATATATATATATATAATATATATATATATATATATATATATATATATAGTTTCATCCCGTCACGGAAATTAACTTTAAAAACGGGGGCAGAGGAGGGCTGGGAGAGGAAAATGGGGGTAGAGGGGACACGGGTAATACTTTCAACAATAGGAATTCTAAAAAAAAGAGAGAGAAGCACAAACCAGCAGGAACAAAAGAATTCCGGGGATGTCAAGTGCAGCCAAGTTGACCGTAACGTCAAGATCACTGGGGATGGTTCGGGATGGGACCACCAGGTTCCTGGGGATGATGGCTTTGTAAGTTCTGTGAACATCCAGCTCCTGGGCTGTGCCCCTGAAACTGTACTGTACCTCAACTCTAATGAAAAATGTCACACACACACACACACCTGGTGGGTCACAGGCTGGTGAAGGCCTGGGTTGAGGGGGACGCTGGGTAGGGGCCGGGTGAAGGGGAGGGAGCTGAGGGGGAGAAGATGGGGACATCTGCCACACAGTCAACACGGAGCATATAGATTTCTAAAACAAACACTAAGAAACACCTAATAGATCACCCATTCATGTTGACGCCATGAAAGTCTAGTCTTGAACATGTTTTGGTCTTCGGACAGCCTCGCCGCCGCCTCCCTTCCTTTCGTTTCCCTCGGGGAAATCTGTCAGGCCCAGGCCGGGGAGCTCAGCTGATCAGGGCATCATCCTGAGAGCCCAAGGCTGGGGCCGGATCCCCGGTCAGGACACACACAGGAGTCTACCGGCGAATGCATCCGTGGGTGGGACACATGGATGTACATATCTCTCTGAAATTCATTAACAAGAATTAAAAAAAATATTTTATTGATTCTTTTCAGAGAGGAAGGGAGAGGGATAGAAAGTCAGAAACATCAGTGAGAGAGAAACATCCATCAGCTGCCTCCTGCACACCCCCCACTGGGGATGTGCCCACAGCCAAGGTACATGCCCTTGACCGGGAATCGAACCTAGGACCCTTCAGTCCGCAGGCCGATGCTCTATCCACTGAGCCACACCGATTTCGGCAATTAACAAAGGTCTTTTTAAAAAGAAAGAAAAATATAAAGCCCAGTGGTGTGGCTCAGTGGCGGAACATCACCCTATGAACCCAGAGGTCACGGTTGGATTCCCGGTCGGGCACAGGCCCGGGTTGCAGGCTCGGTCCCCAGGGTGGGGCGTGCAGGAGGCAGCTGATCTGTGAGTCTCTCTCATCACTGATGTTTCTCTCTCACTCTCCCCCGTCTCTTCCTCTCTGAAATCAATGAAAATATACATATTTAAAAAAACAAGTGGAATATATTAACTTCTCGCTCCCTCTCTGAGATCAACTAACATATTTTTTAAAACAGAAAAATATTGCCGAAACAGAGGCGGGCGGGGGGCAGGACAACGACGAGAGAGACGGGAAACAGGAATCCTGCTCTGTGGACGGCGAGGACTCTGTTCTGATTAGATAAAGCATGTTCCAGCCTGGCTAGACAGGCACGCCCGGACACGGAGCCCCTGCGGAATGTGGCCCGCCCTCCTGTCCCCAGAACTGCCACCGTCAGGGAAAGGTTTATGGCCTCTGGTCCCCTGCAGCCCTGACCCTGAGCCCTTCCTGCCTGTGATCTGGGCCCGGGGGCGCCCGCCCTCTGCACCCCCCGCCCCCAGCCCGCACTGCCTGCAACCTGTAACCTTTATCCCTTGCATACTTTCCTGTGCCTGTAATCCTGACTTTGCACGTACTCTCTGGCCTGTAATCCTGACTTTGCACGTACTCCCTATCCTTTTACCAGCGTATGGCAGGAGTGCAGAGCAGATGTGTGTGCGTGCCCTGCCGCTCTCCCCGTCCTGCCCACATTACGAGAACCAACACTCCTCTAGGATTCGGCCCTGTCTCTGCTGAAATGGCTTGAGTAGTGGCAGACGGCCCCGGCCCCCTGGGCTGTCCGGTTTCAACCTGACAGGGTCTCCGCAGCTGCCCTTGAGCCAGCCAAGGTCACTCGAGACCCCAGGCACCTATATGCATTCTTTATCCTTCGTCCTCCTGGTCGGCAAACTCATTCGTCAACAGAGCCAAATATCAACAGGATGATTGAAATTTCTTTGGAGAGCCACATTTTTTTAAACGTAAACCTCTTCTAATGCCACTTCTTCAAAATAGACTCGCCCAGGCCGTGGTATTTTGTGGAAGAGCCACATTTGAAGGGCCAAAGAGCCGCATGAGGCTCTCGAGCTGCGGTTTGCCGACCACGGGGCTAGGTGAAGCCCCTTTCACTTCCCCAATGCCTGCTGGCATGTCAGGGTGACATATTTATGTGTGTGTGTGTATATGTGTTTGCTTAAATTTATTTTATTTAATCCATTCTGTGCATAGAAGACATAGTATGCATTTCCTTTTTTATGAAAATGGGTGTCAGACATTCTACATAGACTATATAAGCAACTTTATTCTTTTTTTACACCAGAAACACTTTCAGTTTTGTTTTTGTCCTTCTTGACTCTGTCTACCTGTGCATGCATTTTAAAAAATAAACAGGTGTCATTTTCAACATTGGCTATTCCTTCTCTGGTGCCTGTGCTGTGCTCCTCCGGCCTGGGAAGTGGTGGGAGGGAGGAGGAGGGGAAAGGAGAGGAGGGAAAGGAGGGAGGGAAGGGGAGAAGGCAAGACAGAGGGGGAATTTGACCCAGTGATCCCACTTCTAGGAATATACCTAAGAAACTAGAATCACAAATCAGAAAGGATATATGCCCCCCATGTTCATAGCAGCACCATTCACCATAGCCAAGATTTGGAAACAGCCTAAGTGCCCATCGGCAGATGAGGGAGTTAAAAAACTATGGCACATTTACACAATGGAATACTACACTCCAACATGGATGGAGATGGAGAGCGTTATGCTGAGTGAAATAAGCCAGGCAGAGAAAGATAAGTATCACATGATTTCACTCATTTGTGGAATATAATGAACAGCATAAACTGATGAATAAAAACAGATCCAGAGACAGAGAAACATCTATCAGAACGTCAAACCTCAGGGAAGGGAGGGGACAGGGGGGTTAAGAGGCAGAGATCAACCAAAGGACTTATATGCGTGCATATGAGCCTAAGCAATGGACATAGACAACAGGGGGTGGGGGCATGAATGGGAGGTGGGGGGTAATGGGGGAATAAGGACACATATGTAATACCTTAATCAATAAAGAAATAAAATAAAATAAAAATTAAATTAAATTAGAAAAGAAAAGACAGAGGGGGAGACATCCGTGCAAAGGAAGGCCTTTGGTGGGGAAGGAGGTGATGCTAATGACAATGGGCAAGTAAACTTCAATGGTGTGGTTCAGTGGGTAGAGTGGTGGCACACGGACTGAAGGGTCCCGGTTTCATTCTGGTCAAATTAGGGCACATGCCTTGGTTGCAGGCTCGATTCCCCGTCCTGGTCGGGGTGAGTGTGGGAGGCCACCAATGGGTATATGTCTCTCACGTCGATGTTTTTCTCCCCTCTGTCTCCCCACCTCTCCGCCACTCTCTCTAAAAATCTTTCTATATATATATATTTCAGAGAGGAAGGGAGAGGGAGAGAGAGATAGAAACATCAATGATGAGAGAGAATTATTGACTGGCTGCCTCCTGCACGCCCCACACTGGGAATTGAGCCCGAAACCCAGGTATGTGCCCTTGGCTGGAATCAAACCCAGGACCCCTCAGTCCGCAGGCCAATGCTCTGTCCACTGAGCCAAACCAGCTAGAGCTTCTCTCTAAAAATCAATGGAAAAATATCCCCAGGTGAGGATTAAACAAAACAAACTAACCACCACAAAAGAACGGACAAACACAGAAATAAGGAAACACTCAGAGGACTGGATTGCTGCGGAACCTATGATTATAGACACGCGCACACACAGTCACCTACACCTCTGCAGGGCGGGGCGGAAGAAACAGATTTACCTTTATACTCAGTTTTTTGAATAGCTAATTTTGTTTTCCACTCTAGAGAGATTCTGATAATTTGGCCAGCGTCCACTGTTCATGACACGTGTGGATATTTAAGAGGTTCCTTCTACAATTAGACACTCATTTTATGTATGGATTGGAATAGCTACGATCATCACCTAGAGCAGTGGTCGGCAAATTGCAGATCTCGAGCCACATGCGGCTTGCAAGCTGCGATTTGCCGCTCTGTTAACTAATGAGTTTGCAGGCCACTGACCTAGACTCTTGGTTCCAATAATTACAGGTTGTTGTCGTTTCTTGAGCCGCAGTTTGCTGACCACTGACCTAGTGAACACCTCAACATGTAAGATGTGGCAGACAGAGAGAACTCTGCTTGCAAACCCTGCTGGCCCCGAATCCCGTTTCTGGGTAAAGACTCAGTTGACACCCGTCCTGGGGGAATCAGGCAAGCCCCATCCTTCCCTCGAGAGGAGGATGAAGGATGCAGACAGGATGCTCAGGCCCCTGTCTCCCCCCGCCCCAGTCCCCGCCACAGGACATGCCAAGTCACCCACTGTGTCTTGTGGGAAAATGTTATGTGAACAGGCAAGTAAACACATCCATGAAGTCTATGAAAGTTATTTCCTCCTCACCCAAAGACCTTTTTAAAAAATAATAATAATGATTTTTAGTGAGAGGGAGGGAGGAAGGGAAAGAGAGAGAGAGAAGGCACTATTGATTGTTACCTCCCATTGGAGCCCCGATTGAACCTGAATCCTAGGCCTGTGCCCTGACCGGAAATCGAACCTGTGACCTCTTGTTTCATGGGTCGATGCTCAACCACTGAGCCACACTGGCTGGGATTTTTATTGGTTTTCAGCAAGAGAGGGAGGGCAGGGAGAGTAGGGGAGAGGGAGAGGGGGGAAGGGGAGGATAGAGACGGGGAGAGGGGGAGAGGAGGAGAAAGAGGTAAGAGAGAAAGATGGATTGGTTGCCTCCCATGAATGCCTGGACCAGGGATTCAACAGGCAACCTTTTAGGTTACGGGGCCAACTGAGCCACCTGGCCAGGTTATACATTTTATTAAAAAGCAAAAAAAAAAACAATGGGTATATCCATGCTATTTTTATGAAACCTCAATTCTGAAAAGACCTTAACCCAGTGGTTCTCAACCTTCCTAATGCCACGACCCTTTTTACAAATATATATATTTTATTGATTTTTTACAGAGAGGAAGGGAGAGGGACAGAGAGTCAGAAACATCAATGAGAGAGAAATATCGATCAGCTGCCTCCTGCACACCTCTCACTGGGGATGTGTCTGCAGCCAAGGTACATGCCCTTGACCAGAATCAAACCTGGGACCTTTCAGTCCACAGGATGATGCTCTATCCACTGAGACTCGACCCTTTAATACAGGTCCTCATGTTATGGTGACCCCCAACCATAAAGTTATTGTCGTTGCTGCTTCATAACTATGATTTTGCTACTGTTAATGAATGGTAATGTAAAAATATCTGTGTTTTCTGATGGTCTTAGGCTCTACAGCAGCGGTTCTCAACCAAGCAACACTGCAGGGGTGCCAGAGCCTCTGAGCCAGCATCGCACTCACCTGGGCACCAGCCCCTCCTCTCTCACCTGTCCTGCTAAAGGCGGTGGGAGGACAGACGGACGCGCAGGGGAGACGGATAAAGACGAGGCTGAAAACTTCACTGGGGACACTGGCTAGAACGGTGGGATGCCTGGGAAGTGTGGGAGGCAATTGTGGGAGAGTGGGGACCGGCTGTGAGGGTAAGAAAGAGGAGTCCTGCTCTGTTCACAGTGATGGCTGGGCTGATGGGGGGAGGGAGGGAGGGAAGGAGGGAGAGAGAGAGAGAACATTCTGGCCTGGCTGAGTCTCATGCCCCAGGACATCGAATGCGGTCTGTCCATCCTTTTCCGAGAACTGCCTATTAGCATGGAGAGAGTTACAACCTTGTGGCTGAAACAATCCAGCCCCGGAGGCACCCACCTTCTGCAGCACCCCCGCCCCCATTGTCGCCCGCATCGCCTGTAACCTGTAACCTTCATACCTTGCCTGCTCCCCATGCCTGGCATTCCTCCTCCCCCACGTAACCTGTGTCCTTCTCCCCAGTGGAAGCTGCTGGCATATGGGGGGGAGGTGGTTTGGGCAGGACAGGTTCCCGTGGGTGCCCTGCTGCTCTGCCATCCTGGCATGATGGGAACCAGCACTCATAGAGGGCTCCCCCCTCTCTGCTGAGCTATTCCCTTGCTTTCAGAAGGGGTGTGGCAGCGGCGGGGCAGATTGTGTGGGTGCACAGGGGGATTAGCAACCTTGATCCTGAGAATCACAGTGACAAGACCTACAGGCATACAGGTGCTGTTTTCTGTGATGAACACACAACACGGGAGACACCTGGTCTCCCAGGGGCCCTGTGTCACTAACCACCAACAGGCACACTGCAGAGGTGGAGGCCCGGGTGAAAAGAAAGAAAAAAACCAGACCAAATGTTAGCTTTTCCTGCCTCCATCGCGAGTGACTTCAGTCCACAAGCCTTCAGACACGACCCCCTGAAAGTCAACCAAGAAAAGAACACGTGGGCCTTGTCCTAATTGTGTTCCCAATACAGTAAGATGCTGGGACAAGCAGATGGTTTGCATTTAAGTAGCCTGGTTGTCAGCACAGCTGTCCCCCCCTGAGTCTCCAGCTAGGGCAGGGGTGGGAACCAATTTCCTGCCAAGGGCCATTGGATACTTAGGACACCATTCTCGGGCCATACAAAAGGATCCATGTAAAAATTGGCCTGCTCCGCCCTAACCGGTGTGGCTCAGTGGATAGAGTGTCGGCCTGCGAACTGAAGGGTCCCAGGTTCGATTTCGGTCAAGGGCATGTACCTGGGTTGCAAGCACATCCCCAGTGGCAGGTGTGTAGGAGGCAGCTGAGATCGATGTTTCTCTCTCATTGATGTTTCTAACTCTCTGTCCCCTCTCTCTTCCTCTATAAAAAAAAATCAATAAAATATATTTTAAAAAAATTAGCCTGCTCTGTTTGGCCACACAATGGATGAAGTCACCCCGATGCCTATGCAGGGTCGGATCCAATGATTTCCCAGGCCTCATATGGCGCTCAGGTGGACGTCCCCCACCCTGCCCTACAGTGTCATCAGAAGCAGCAGAGAAGACTCACCTCTGTTAAGTCTCACTAATCCTGTGGTCAGCAAACTGTGGCTCTTTGGCCCCTTGAATGTGGCTCTTCCAAAAAAAATACCACAGCCTGGGCGAATCTATGTTGAAGAAGTGGCGTTAGAAGTTTAAATTAAAAAAAAAAATTGGCTCTCAAAAGAAATTTCAATCATTGTGCTGTTGATATTTGGCCCTGTTGACGGATGAGTTTGCCGACCACGGGACTAAGGCAGTGAGCCTGTCTGCATGGCACTTTTATCACCCGAGAAATGGAATCTTCCACGGGAATCAAGAACCGTGGCTGGCCGAGACCAGTGTGGCTCAGTGGGTAGAGCATTGGCTTGCAGACTGAAGGGTCCCGGGTTTGATTCCGGTCAAGGACATGTACCTAGAGGCAGCTGCTCAATGTTTCTCTCTCATTGATGTTTCTGACTTTCTATCCCTCTCCCTTCCTCTCTGTAAAAAAAAAAAAAAAATCAATAAAAAACATTTTTTTAAATGTTAAAAAAAAGAACCGGGGCTGATACAGAACACGTACTCAGCAGATTCTGACGGGTCCTGGGTACATGGCTGTTCTCGGCTGCATTCATTGCCCAGTACCTCCAGGCTCTGCTCCGAGGCCAGGGCAGAGGAAGACCACAGGGGTGTGGTCTTGATGGCTGTGCCCCCATTCTTGTTAATCCTCGCCTGAGGATAGTTTCCCACCGATTTTAGGGAGAGTGGAAGGGAGGGGGAGAGACACAGAGAAACTTCGAAGTAAGAGAGACATTGATTGGTTGCCTCCCTGTTGTGTCCTGACTGGGGCAGGGGGATGAGCCTGCAACGAGGTCCCAGCCCTTGGCTGACATCGAACCCGTGACCCTCCAGTCCGTGGGCTAATGCTCTAACCACGGAGCGAACCAGCTAGGGCCTGCACCCTCATTCTTTTCAGCATCAGCCACTGGACTAGACAAGGCAAAGTGGGAAGCAGGCCCACATCCAGACAGAAGAGGGGGTTTCCCACGCCCCAGGTAGCCTCTCTCTCTGGCTCGGGGGCCCTCGAACCACAGCAGGACTTGGAGACACCAACCCGGCACGCTGCCTAGATTCCAAGTGTCCCACCAACCCCAGGACTCTGCCTCCGCCGTGCCCACTGCCCTACCTGCAGAGACTCACGGCAAGTGCTTCCCGAGGGCCAGGCTTCCTCCTGCCATAGTGCCTCCTGAGAGGGCCTTCAGCTCCCCAGGCCTGGCTCTTTCCAGCCTATAAAAGCTTCCTTGAACACGGTGCAGCTGTTTAACTGCCTTCTTAAAGGGTATCGCCTCAGAAGCCTGCCCAGAGCTGACTGGCGGTTCCAACCCCTGACTTTAGGTCAGAGCCCATCATGCATGCAGTTGGGAGGGTCTCAGGCAGTCGGAACACTGTCACTATCTTTGATCTGTGCCACCTCCCCCCGCCCCCATTTTGTGAATGTCCCACCAGGCTCACCCTGGGCTTAGAAGCTGATCTGAGGTAGGAAGGGAAGCTGGGACACCTGTGGGCATATGCCCCTTTATCTCCCTCCTAAATGCAAGGATACCTGATGCACTTCCCCAAACAAATCTCCCACAGCTTAGCCTCAGAACAGGCTGGGGGACGTCTGGCCTGCGGGCCCTATAAGGCCCACAAAATCATGTGGTGTGGCCCTGCCAAGGCATTAAGGGTGAGTTCATGAACTGTTTGACCAAATAGAGCAGGCTAATTTAAAAATAGATATATATTTTTTCTTGGTTTCAGAGAGAGAGGGAGGGAGAGAGATTAAAACCATCAATGATTAGCCCAGACCACATGGCTCAGTGGTTGAGCTTTGACCTATGAACCAGGAGGTCATGGTCAATTCCTAGTCAGGACACATGGCTGGGTTGTGGGCTTGATCCCCAGTGTGGGGCGTGCAGGAGGCAGATGATCCATGATTCTCTCTCATCATTGATGTTTCTATCTCCCTCTCCTTCTCCATTCCTCTCTGAAATCAATAAGAATATATTAAAACAAAACTAAACACATTAATGGCCGAAACCAGTTTGGCTCAGAGGATAGAGCATCAGCCTGTGGACTGAAAGGTCCCAGGTTCGATTCGGTCAAGGGCATGTAACTTGGCTGCGGGCACATCCCCAGTCGGGGGTGTGCAAGAGGCAGCTGATGGATGTTTCTCTCTCATTGATGTTTCTGACTTTCTATCCTCCCTTCCTCTCTGTAAAAAATCAATAAAAATATATTTTAAAAAACCACATCAATAGTCACAAATAATCATGGAGTGGCTGCTTCCTACCAGGCTCATTTTTAAGTTGTGAATTTCGTATGGCCCTCAAAAGGCGTTATAAACATCTGAATGGGCCTTGACTTAGAGCATAACCACGGAGCATCGGCTATCCACATGGAGTCTGAGCCGAGCTCTGCTTCTGGGACTTGGGATCTATTTGGGAGGCCATGTCCACCAGTGCTTTCCCAATGGTAAGAAATGTGTGTGTGTGGGGGGTGTCCTTGGAGGTCTTGTCACCCTTTGGATTCTGATCCCGGAGGTCTGGGAAGGGGACTGAGACTTGCATTTCTAACAAGACCCCGGGGTGACACCTTCTCCTCCACTTCACCACCCTCACTAGTGGTAACAAAGGCTTAGCCCAGTGGCTGGCAAACTCATTAGTCAACAGAGCCAAATACCAACAGTACAACGATTGAAATTTCTTTTGAGAGACACATTTTTTAAACTTAAACTTCTTTTAACGTCACTTCTTCAAATTAGACTTGCCCAGGCTGTGGTATTTTGTGGAACAGCCACACTCAAAGGGCCAAAGAGCCGCATGTGGCTCGAGAGCCGCAGTTTGCTGACCATGGCTCTAGCGTACCGCATAGGGGGGCACACTTGTCAGGGCGTTGTCTCTACACAGCCTCCTCCTCTCACTGCTGTGGGATCCTGAACAAGTCCTTTCCCTCGGGGTTAAGTCTCTGACTGACCCTCCCTTCCATTCCCCTAGAGAGTGCTGAAGACTCTGGGGCACTCATTTCCCTGTTAAATCGGGGTTCAGCCCCACAAGCTCAGATGTAAGGCACACTTTGGTGGTTTTTCTCTACTCCACGTGAGCCCCACTGGTGTGCTCCTAATGTTCTCCAAGGGAGGCCCTCAGGTCAGCCCTGAAACTTAAAAAAAGGGCCCCAAACCAGGCACGGTGAATTGGAAACCCCTGGTGGGGAGCTGCGTGCTGTTTTCACCAGCTAATGCTTAACAGAGAGGTGGGAGACCACTTTGCCAGAGATGGAGAAAGAAGGATCCAGGAGAATCGCTACAGGATTCCAGAGCAGGAGAAATGGGGGAAACTGAGGCAGGAAAGTCAGGACAAGGACAAATGGTGTGAATAGTTTGCAACGGGCCTGCAAAGAACAAACCACCATCTCCCCCTAGACAAGGGCGCTCTGAGAGCAAAGAGTTAAAGGCCTCCCAAAGGAGAGAATGCAAAAAGGGAGGGGGGAGAAGGGGAGGGGAAAGGGCACTTTTACTCCCTAAGCAGAGAAACCAGAAGCCTTGGGGCTCAGCAAGATAGAGTACCAGGATTCTGGGAGAAAACCTTGAGGCGCAATCTGTACCAAGATACTCAGCAAAAGGATCTTTTGAAACCTAGAGACAGGCATATGACTCTTCGAACTTGCTTTTCCGGATTAGCTGGGGGAAAGCCCATCTCTGCCCTAAGTCGGGTGAAACAGATTTGCTTGCTTTGCGTTTTCAATAAAGGTGCATGCTTTAATCAATTGGCTTTTCGCAACGCAGTCAAGGTCTCTCGTATTAAATTCATTTATTTGAGAAGAGATGGATCGTGGTTAGGGACAGCCCTCTCCCACTAGCTCAGGGGGCTGTCCTGTCCAGTAACACCTCCCTGATGTCAGTGAGAGGTGCCTCCCCCTTAATTTTCCCGGAGTTCTAACAGTTTCTATATTTGCATTAAAATTTTAACCCAACTTCCAAATAATTAACAGGTAAACAAGGAAATAACTTCATCATTTTTGGAGTAGTTTGGAGCACTGACTGCTGACACTGTGGGATGTAACAGATTTGTTCTTTGCAGGGGAGGAGCAAATATCCAAAAACGAGAAAAGGCCTGCCTTATGCGGTTAAATTGTAATTGCAAGAATAATTGCTCTAGCAATATAAAAAACAGACTTGTGCAAGACTGTGGCGGCATCTTGGATTGTATACACTGCATGGACCAGGCTAACGTTCATCTTTAAAAAAAGAAAAAATGGACTGGAATGTGTATCAGAAAGGGTTTCAACAAGTCTTTTCCGCCATTAGCAAGATGGGAAAGGTTTCTGATACTAGAAAAGGCTTCCTGAGGGTAACAGAGAGGAGGTGGCGAATAAGACAGGATATTCAGGTCCCTGGAGGGCAAAGGCGGAGAGGCCAGGGTGCAGGCTTCCACATGGAACAGAGGAAGCACCTTCAGCGACTGGGCAGAGGCAGCAAACCCTCTGCAGGGAACTGTAACTTCGGAGTTCAGCTTCATCAAGGCTGAAGTTGAGGATGACCAACAGAAAAGCTGAATCCTAGATCAGGCTGTCCAAAACACAGCTACAGGAACCGAGAAGTAATGCAAACAGGAGTGCTGGGTCTCCTGCAGAGGGGGATCCAGGTGGGAGACGGGGAGCCTTTTGTAAAAAAAAAAAAAAAAAGTCTGATTTCCTGCACACTCGCACGGGAAACAAACAGCTGCCTGCTGACATGTGCAGAACCACAGGATAGTTCAGGATAAAGCTCGGTGGCTAATTGGCTGAGGAGCCCTGGCTCTGTAGGGATTAATTCCTAAAAAGTGATCCAGTGATCGATCCGAAGAAAACTGGTTAAAAACCGCTTTTTAAGGAATAAGAGTCTCCTTTAAATCAAGGCAAAAAATGAATGCTATCATCAAAATGATTGAGAAATAAAACAAAAACCTCTTATTTGGACAACTATACGAAAAACAGCACAGAATATTTTGAAAAGAAAGGCACACAAGTTTTGCTCAGATTTCTGTGGCCACAGGCTTAATGAGAAAAATGTGTCCCTATTGTTCTAAAACCCAAAGCCACGTGTTTAAAGCCAGAACAAAGGAAGAACGTCCAAGATTTGGTCTTTTTAAAAAACTCTGTTCTAAACGGGAGTTCCTACGAGTGTAGATGCAAAGTCACGTTTTAAAATGGTGAATCCTAAATCTAACAACGAAAACACCGAAAAAGAAAACAACGAAAACACCGAAAAAGAAACAAAAATAAAAACAAAAACAAAAACCTAAATAGGAAACGTGTAGGTTTCCCAAGTGCCACGGAGACAAAGGCCCGGAGCGGAAGCGAGGCGGGCCCTACCGCGCAGGCGCGGGCTGGCTCCCATGGCCGCCGGCCGCGCCCTGCCACGTCACCCTCCCAGAGTGCCCCGCGGGCAAGCCGGCGGCGGTGCAGGGTGATGACGCAATTCCGGCGCGCTCCTGTGCGGAGAGGGCTCTGAAGACCACAAAAGCGGAAGCTGGAGAGAAACTTTAATTATTTTCGTTTTCAAAACGGGCGGTGTGGGTCAGAGAAGCCGGTTCAGAATTAATATTTATTCACGCGAATTCCCACCAGCGCACGCGTTTTAAAAAGTTGAAACATCACCGCCATGAGACGTGTTCCTTCTAAAAGCGCGATTAAAAAAAAAATAGCGCGGTTCAGACCCCAGTCCAAAAATCTGTTTAAAATTCAGACATTTATCAGAGACGAACAAAAACATCCTATTTGTAATATTTTTCAAAAGTAATGGAATCATTTTGGGGGGCGGGGAAACATTTCAAAGGGTATTCCCCTCTGTTATAGTCCTATTTTCTGCAAGTTTCTGACCTTCAAAAACTAGTTCTTCACTGAACTTTCAAACTAGGCACATTTTACCTTCTAAGTCAGTGTGTTTTGCCATCGGCTAAATTAAATACAATTCACAGCATGTGATATATACAGTATTAAAGACACAGAGAGATGGTATTAAATGTAGAAACGAATAAAAGAAACCAAAGTGCTGGGATTGCAAGGGGGTGGCTGCACAGCTCAGAAAGCCGTGGTGGGCTCTCATTTCCTAGTTTTTTGAATTGGTTATTCTTTCAGTTTGTAATATTAGCACAACACTTCCTTTAACAATAAATTCAACTGTGGCTATTATATATAATGTAAATTATATATAATATAAATATATAACTTATAGATTATATATTTATATATCATAAATATATAATTTATATATAATACAAATCATATATAATAGTTGAAGATCATTCCTCAGTATGACTCTAGAAGCTTTCTCCTGTTGGAATTATTTCCTGCCTCCCCCTTAATTTTCCTGAAGTTCTAATAGTTTCTATCTTTGCATTAAAAAAAATTTAACTCAATTTCCAAATAATTAACAAGTAAACAAGGAAATAACTTCATAATTTTTGGAGTAGTTTGGAGCACTGACTGCTTACACTGTGGGATACAACAGAGAAAAGTGCTACAATGGTAAGCTCGAAGGAAGTGGGAAGGAGGAGACCAACTCTGGGAACAGGGTCCCTTGGATGGCGTCCTGGAGCAGAATGATCTGTGCCAGCTGGTGAGGGCGGAAGGGTCCCAACAGGCAGTGGGGTGGACATAATGAGGTTTGCTAGCTACTTCAAAGAATTGAGACTTATTTCCAAAGTTTGCAAAACAAACAAAAAAATGTCAAAAAAAGTATTTTTACAACTTACACATACTTTATTTACTTGATTGAAAGCCTTCTGACTGTGCACATGCTGTTTGATGTTGTTCACACTGAGCTGTACTTGGGTCTCTGTGCTGGGGACTCTGCTCAATTGGTGTGTTTTCTTTCAGGATCAAGGTGGGAACTTTCACATAAAAATCTTACTTTTTAATTCCTTCTCTTGAGGATTCTTTCTTGGATTCTTGGCTTTGCATAATCATACCTACAATGAAACCAGCATCCTAATGTTACCAAAATACACCCCCCTACTCCAACATCACAATATGTTCTATTTAATTCTACTAGTTAACAAAGAATATCTGGGGCCAGCCACATCAAATCCCAATGAACCACATAACAATACCAAGAGCACAGGAATGCTCTTAGTATCTAAAATTCCTAGGAGTAAAGGGCCCCTTCCAGGGCTCCCCAGTTTAGGCATAGTGGCTATGGGACAAGTTTTTCAAAGGATATTTTTTGAAGTAAAAAATTCAGGGTTTTTTTTTTTCTTAGACAAAAGGAGGGACCCTGTTTATTAACACTAGTGGACTCCGGGAATAATTTCCAAATCAGAGTGAAGAAACACGCAAAATTCAGTTATTTCTAACATGAATCTTGAAACTCAGGTGAAACCTTGTCCCACTCAGGTAAATATTCCTGAGTTGGTGTTATGGAACTTTAAAAAAAAAAAAAGAAAAATACCAAGGAATGCAAAACAAAAGGTAAAATTTAACTTTATGAAATGGTATTCCTACTTAAGTAAACGAATGAAACAGGACAGTTTCACCCTATTTTTAAAAAAATGTTTGTAAAAATTCTGATCAGTGAAATGACATGAAAAATAACCATATTATAAATGCTTATAAGCGTCATTTTACGGACAACAGATATAAAACAAAAAGTCTATGGAAATAAAAAAACAAAACAACACGCCACTTTATTGATCTGAATAAAGGCTAAGTTACTCTGAAATCCTAATGTCAAATGCAAGAATTCCACCCTCCCCCTTCTCAGAGGGATCGGGGCCACGGGATCCAAGACCCGCGAAAACGACAGGAAGTTCCCCAAAGGGAACGGTCCAGCCGCACCCAGGGAGGCGGAGACTCGGAGGAGGAGGGGGAGGCACCCGACCCTGCCCCTCGCGCTGCGCACGCGCTCACAAGTTCTCACGTGACCTCCCCAGGGCTCAGTGACGTGGCGGAACAATGGCGTCCTCCTCCACGTTGGTTGCAGGGCGGGGCCCACGTGGTGTTGGGCCTGGTGCGCAGGCCTTCGGGGTCCCACCGTCCGCTGCCGGCACACGACAAGGAAAGAATATAAATGAACAGGAAATTCAAAATCCACGCACCTTGAGATTTATTCACCTTTCCCCCAAAAAAGCATTATAAAGTCAAAGTCTGGACCAGCACGCTAAGAGGAAACCGTGGATTCTAAATTTTCAACTGCTCTGCAAATGGATTTAAAACCGACAGGTCTTTTAAAAATTATTATTAAAATCTCAACTAAATGTGAGCACAACAGACCTCTCGTGGGGTGAGGGGGAAGGGGAAGGAGCCATACCTTATTTCTGAGGAATAAAACAGCCAAGTTACATGTTCTATTCTCAGTGCAAACAAAACGCCTTTCTTTCAAACCGAGAGCCCTGTGTGTTAAAGAACTACAGGAAATCTGATTACGTTGACTCAGATTTCAAACAACTAAAGAAAAAATAAGTCAAAAGACATATAAATGTGGATGGGGGAATTGATAACAAAAGTTCAGTCTGTAAAGGACCCGCTCACAGGAAACGTTAACAAAGGACCCACAATACAAAGGGGAGACTGTCGTTCGCTGGGGACGCTCCCAACGAGGTGAAAACACATCAGATTGGAAAACAGATTGGAAAGTGTGTGAAGAACAACAACCTGCGGGGAATCAGGCCCTGAATGACGGCCCGGCTGATGGGCTGCCCCGCACCTAGGAGGAAAGGGGCCCAGATGCACCCGCAACTGCCGGCTGCACCCCGGACAGACTCCTCCCAGCCTGCTTCATGGATGAACATGAGCTGTGTGTGCCCACAACTTTCCCCCGTGGGTCACTGAGCTCAGTGGGCTTCACAGGGTCCAACCCGACCTTCCCAAGCGCTACCCACAGAGGAGGAGGCAGCTTGGGGAGTGGATGCGGTTTACTGGGGACACTTCTGAGTTGTGTTCTTTCCCTGGAAGCAAACAGCGTTCTGTTTCCGGTTTGAAATAAGGATCTAGGGCAGTAGTCGGCAAACTCATGAGTCAACAGAGCCAAATATCAACAGTACGACTATTGAAATTTCTTTTGAGAGCCAAATTTTTTTAAGCTTAAACTTCTTTTAACGCCACTTCTTCAAAATAGACTTGTCCAAGTCAGGGTATTTTGTGGAAGAGCCACACTCAAGGGGCCAAAGAGCTGCATGTGGCTGGCGAGCCACCGCAGTTTGCCAACCACGGATCTAGGACACATTCCTGCTGGAATGCAGGGACTTCTGGTGCCCGGACCCATCTTTTCCTGGGCCTGACTTGCTCTCCTCCCCCCTCTCCATACCATCCCCACTCCAGGCTGGGGGCGCTGTGCCGGGCTGATGGGGCCTCTGGGATTCTGGAGGCAGATGGCGCTACAATCCTATAAACCAAGTGAAGCTTCCATTCCTGGGGCCAGACTGTGAAGACATGAACGTGGCTTGTGCACGGAATGGAATGTTCATGGAAGATTGGGCATCCTGCCTGGGAAAGGATAGGTGGATGAAGAGAATGGGGGCAACTGTAAACCATTCCTGGTGGCCTCTCCCTTAGCCTGAAGGATGGTTTTCTTCTCTATCAACCCTCCAATCTTTTGCCTGTCTGGACTGTCTAAAACCAAGGGTTTACACTAAGAACTTCTCAGACAACAAGAAACCAGAATTTTACATTTACAGTCACAGCGGTGCCATATCTATGAGATAGAAATGACAGATGTAACCAATGAAGGCATAGGTACAGAACAGCATAAAGTCAAGCAATCACACATTAAATACCCTCCCGTCCCGCCCATTGTGTAATCACCTTGATTCAGGCAGACAAAATATTCTCTACCTATGGCATTTCAAATACTTTGTCATCTGTTCATGCTCCATTTCCTGCCTGGGACAGAAATCCTATTTTTGTTTTCCTTATTCTATTTTTCTTAGGTTTCTACTACTTAACTCTTTATATCTCTAGTCATAACTTGCCTCCTGCAGGGAGCCTTCTATGACCACTTAAATCTAGACCACACTGCCCATATACTAGTTTCCTCTGAAATCCTCCTGGACTATGTAGGATTGGAAGCTTCACATTTCTACTACAGGGGAGGGAAAAATATTTTCCTTTCTGCCTTTTGGGCTCCCAGTGGGGCTCTTAATAATAATTAAAAAAAGACAGATTAACAAGAGAAAAACCAGGCTCTGCCTCCTGGAGTGTGCCTGTGCCTTCCCCTCCCCCTCTCCTCCTTCCCCCACTCTATCTGTGACCATCTGGCCTTCCTCCCCCCAAGCTCCAAGGGCCTTTATTCTGCCTTTTTAGTGTGTGTCCTACGCCCATGTCTTCTACCTCTGCGGTTTTCTAAATAAACTTGCTCCTATAGTTTGGGGGGAAAACAACCCAAGAGGAAAAGTATGCAGACGTGTTTGTTTTACACAGTGCAAGAGGTTTTGTAAGGAAACGAGGAGCCAAAGGAGTGGTTAGACCCAAGTTTTTCACAAGAAGCTGGACGAAGAGGGGAAGTCATGGGGAAATGTGATAGGACGCGGGGAAGGAGCTACGTGCAGTCAACGCAGGAACTGGATGGGGCCTGGGCGCTCTGATTCCTGGTGGTGCCCCTCTGCCTCTAGAGATAAGGACACCCCTCCCCTCCCAGGGAGGGTGCCTCTCCAGTGAGCTTTGTACCCGGCTTCAGGGAGGAAGGTCAAAGGTCTCCCGGCACCTTCCTGTGAGGTCTGATCAAATCCTTGAGTCAATACCCCCTTGCCTGGGAACTGACTCTTCAACCACTTCACAGCTGACACTCCCTTTTGCTTAGACCACATTCCACTGGCAAAGACCACATTCCGCAGCCAAGACCATTATCCTCCCCCCTCGGACCTTCCTAGGATCTGCACCCGCCCAGAGAATTTTCTGCTCAGAAAAAGCCAGCCGAGAGCCCTTTAACATCTTTGGTGCCCTGTCCCTGGGTGCTGACGCCATTTGGGGGCTCAGCCCAACTGGCTTTCCAGAAAGACCTAATAAATTTATAATTATTTACCACGTTTGGCCTCCATAACACTTCCCTTTATCAAATTTCTATGCCTAAATCCTCACTGTGCCACAATGCTATGTTTGGGGGCAGAGAATCCTGAACCCTGTCACTAATCCCAACGTAATGGCTATTCATTTATCTGAATCCCCACTCCCCTGACGTCCAGTGCAGGAGGGAAGCTCTATTTCTCATTCACCTGCCCAATCCCTGCAGGCAATAAGGAACAACCCATCTGGTTGCCAATCCTAGCGCATTGCACATCTTCACAATCCCCCACAGCCACCTTCTTGCCCCAAGGAGGCACAGCTTTGCATGCAAGGGGCACCCTGAAGTCCAATAAGAGAATTGGACTTTTTACCACATTGTGATTCCCCAGTTCCTCCTAACTGCATAGAGGAGTGGGCAGAGAGGGCACACCCAGACCAAACCCAACAAGCTGGGGAAGCCTGCATGGCAGTCTTACACATTCAGAGGCAGCAAGTAATCCTGCAGGAGGTGTGAGATGCAGACTCCCCACCTAGAAGTGTGCCATGGAGGGTAAGTCACATCCACGGCCTGTGTCCTTGACAAAAGCCACCCTTCCCCTGAGGGAGGTGGCTATTGCTTTTTACATCTATGATGATGATGCCTTCGCAAAGTCAAGAGTACCCCTTCTATTCGCAACAACATGGATAGAGCTGGAGAGCATTATGCTAAGTGAAATAAGCCAGGCAGAGAAAGATAAGTATCACATGATCTCACTCATTTGTGCAATATAATGAATGACATAAACTGATGGCAAAAAACAGATCCAGAGACAGAGAAACATTCTGTTCAGAACTAACCTCTAGGAAGGTAGGGAACGTGGGTGTGAGGGGGAGAGATCCAACCAATGGGGGGAGGCGGGATTTGTATGCATTGCATATAGCCTAGCACTGGACACAGACTTAGGGAGGTTGGAGGCATGAATGGGAGGTGGAAGATAATGGGGGAATAAGGACACACATGTAATAGCTTAATCAATAAAGAAAAATATTTTAAAAAGTCCTATGGCCGAAACTGGTTTGGGTCAGTGGATAGAGCGTCGGCCCTGCACGACTGAAGGGTCCAGGTTCGATTCCGTTCAAGGGCATGTTACCTTGGTTGTGGGCACATCTCAGTAGGAGGTGTTCAGGAGGCAGCTGGTTGATGTTTCTCTCTCATTGATGTTTCTAACTATCCCTCTCCCTTCCTCTCTGTAAAAAAAAAAAAATCAATAAAAAATATATTTTTAAAAAGTTCTATGAACTATAATGAATACCCTTTCTATAGACACCAAGGGTAAAAACTTCCAACCAGAACAGCAGATTCGCCTCGCCGCAGGATCTCGTGGCCCAGGTGGCATCTCCATGTGCTGTGATGTTAACAGTTAGCTCTCCGGGACGCTGGCATGCAGAAGTGTGTGTCCATCCGCATTGCACTTTATCCACTCTCACGCTTCCCTGCTTGGCCTTCCCCAGCCTCTCTTCACCCACCACCACTGGATTTCACCTAACCCACCTGACATTCCTCCTTCCATTCCCAAAGTGTGAAACAAGATGCAAAACTGCAGTTCCCTGCAGCATTTTCCCAGTCCCTCGAGATTGGGCTTCCTGGCAACTGTCGCCAATTTGGCTCAAATAAACTCATCAGAAGTCTCTGCAGGTTTGGAGGTTTCTTATTTTGGCAGCAGTGACATGACATCCGACCCCCGACCTGTTGGGTCCATGTCCTGCCCACACCCTCACGGACAATGCGGGAAGAGGCGCCTCTGGAAGCCTCTACCAGCCACGGCCCCCCTGACTTCTCCAGCTGGCAAATGTCCCTTCTGTTCGCACATCCCTGACATGTGGAGTCACTGTCGACAAATTCATTTGTTCCTAGTCATGCTTTGGAAATGGGAGCTCCCCTCTCAGGGTGCTCTAAGGTGCAGGTGATCTGAATAAACGGGGCCTCAGGATTTTCAAATCTACCTGTTCACTAAGAAGTCCTCATGGCCCCAAAGCCATAGTACTTCTGTGGTCAGGCCCAGGCACAGAGCCTATGCCACCCCACTGAGTAACGTACAATAGGCCCATCTCTCTCGGGTGCTTGGACAAGACTCTTCCCAATGCCAGTCACTGTCAATGCCACATAACAGGAGAAGCCTGTGCTCTCTGACAGTGACTTGGAAAAGGCTGGTCCCTCAGCCAGTCACGTTTACAACCACATGCTCAATGCCACTCATTTGGACAACCCTGTTCTGCCAGTCTCTGAACAAGCCCCTTCTCAATGCCAGTCACATGGACAACCTTATTCTCAATGCCAGTCACTTGGACAACTTTATTCTCAATGCCAGTCACGAGGAAAAACTTAATCTAAATGACAGTCACAGGGACAAGCTCCTGCTCTCTGACAGTCACTTCGACAACCATATTCTCAAAAGCCAGTGACTTGGACAACCTTTTTCTCAAGGTTTTTCAATTGGACAACTACACTCTCAATGCCAATAACTTGCACAATCTTATTCTTAAAAAGAGTCACTTCCCCTGCTTTCTCACAGTAAATTGCAAAAAGTTATTCTCAATGCGTGTAACTTGGACAAGTTTATTCTAAAAGCCAGTCACTTGGACAAGCCCCTACTCTCTAACAGTCATTTGACCAACCATATTCTCAATGCCAGTGTCTTGGACAACCTTATTCTCAATGCCTATCACTTGGACAAGCCTCTGATTTCTCACAGTCACTCGGACAACATCATTCTAAATGCGAGTATCTTGGACAAGTTCATTCTAAGAGCCAGTCATGTGGACAAACTCTTGTTCTCGCACAATCACTTAGACAACACTATGCTTAATGCTAGTCCTTTGGACAACCTTATTCTCATTACCAGTCACTTAGACAAGCCCCTGGTATCTCTCAGTTGCTGGAACAATCTAATTCTCAATGCCAGGCATATGTACAAGCATATGCTCTCTCTGTGTTTCTTTCACAAACTTATTCTCAATTCCAGTAAAAAAGGCAAGACCATGCTCACTGACAGTCACTTGGATAACATTATTCTCCATGCCAGTCACTTCTCCAACCAAATTCTCAATGCCAGCGTCTTTGACAAGCCCCACCAAACTCTCAGATCACTGAACACCCTTATTGTCAATGGTTGACAATTGGACAACTATACTCTCAATGTCAGTAACTTGGGCAACCTTATTCTCAGAGACTCACATGGACTAGCTCCTGCTCGATCACAATCACTAGGCAAAAGTTATTCTCAATACGAGTAACTTGGACAAGCTTATTCTAAGAGGCAGACACTTGGACAAGCCCCTGAACAACTATAGTCATTTGACCAACCATATTCCCAATGCCAGTCACATGCAGAAGAACGTGCTCACTGATTGTCACTTGTACAAACTTATTCTAAATGCCAGTGCCTTGGACAAAACCCTGATCTCTCACAGTAATTTGGACTACTTTTTTCTCAAACACAGTCACTTGGACAAGTCCTTGTTCTATCAAAATCACTTGGACAACCCTCTTCGCAATGCCAGTGACTTGGACAACTATATTCTCATTGTCAATCACTTGGACAAGCTCCTACTCTGTCACAGTCACTTGGAAAAAGTTATTCTCAATGCATGTAACTTGGACAAGCTTATTCTAAGAGCCAGTCACTTGGACAAGGCCCTGCACAATTACAGTCAAGTGACAAAACACATTCTCAATGCCAGTTTGTTGGACAACCTTGTTCTCAATGCCTCACTTGGACTACATTATTATCAGAGACTGTCACTTGGACAAGATTCTGCTGCCTCTCAGTCAATTGCACAAACTTATACTCAATGTCTGTCACTTAGACAACCTCATTCTCAATTCCAGTCACATGGACAAGTCCCAGCTCAGGGACAGTCACTTGGACAACCTTATTCTCAATGCCAGACCCCTGGACAACCTGATCTTAATACCAGTCAATCAGACAAGAAACTGCAGTCTCTCAATTACTTTGACAACCTAATTCTCTTTTATTTATTTATTTATTTTTTAAAATATATTTTTATTGATTTTTTTGCAGTATAACTTATAGTTAATAGTAGCACATGTTTCTTTCCCCCCCCTTATCCTCCCCCCAGCCTCCCTACCCCCCAGAAATATCTCACCTTCCCCCCCTCCCGCCCCAGTGTTCTTTCTTTCATTGGGTTATGTCAGATGCATTGCATACCAAGTCCTTCAGTTGATCTTCCCCTGCATCCGCCTCCCATCCACCCAAGCCTTCCCCTGTAGCTTGACAGCCTGTTCAAGGCCACCCTGCCTCTATATCAATCACTCTCCCCTGTTTCTTTTCTTCAAAAATATCTTGCCTCTGCATACTAGAAATAAATGTATAAGAACAAAAAATATTTCAGTCTCAGTTTCAATGTCCAACTGTTCTGAATCCCAGTTTCAGTGTCAAATAATTCTTTATGTGTACATGTCAGCAATGACAACCTAATTCTCAATGCCAGGCACATGTACAAGAGCCTGCTCCCTCTCAGTCACTTGGAAAACATTATTCTCAATGCCAAACACTTGGAAAAGCCCATACAATCTCTCAGATACTTGAACAATTTAATTCTCAATGCCAGATACATGTTCTTAAATCTACTTCTATTTCTCTGTATCTTGTACAACATTATTCTCAATGCCAGTCAATTGGACAAGACCCTGCTTATGGAAACTTACTTGAATAATCTTATTCACAATGCCAGTACCTTGGACAACCTAATTCTTAATGCCAGTCACATGTACAAGGACCTGCTCTCTCTCGGTCCATTGGAGAACCTTACTCTCAATGCCAGTAACTAGTATTACCTTCTTCTCAAAGACAGTCACTTGGACAAGGCCCTGTTCTCCCACAAATACTTGTACAACCTTCGTCTAGATGCCAGTCATGTGGACAATCTTATTTTCATTACCAATCACTTGGACTAGCCCCTCCTTTCTCCCAGTCACTTGGACAAAGTTATTCTCAATGCATGTAACTTGAACAAGCTTAATCTAAGAGCCAGTAATTTGGACAAGCCCCTGCACAATTACAGTGAATTGACCAACCACATTCTCAATGCCGGTGTCTTGGACAACTTCGTTCTCAATGCCAGTCATTTGGACATGACACTACTCACTGACAGTCACTTTGACAACCTTATTCTCAATGCCAGGCACTTGTCCAACCGTATTCTCAATGCCAGTGTCTTTGCTAAGCCCCACACCCTCTCAGTCCACTGGACAAGCTTATTCTCAATGCTTGTCAATTGGACAACTATACTCTCAATGCCTGTAATATGGACAACCTTATACTCAAAGACAGTCATTTGGGCAAGACTCTGCTCTCTCTCTGTTAACTGGACAATCTTATGCTCAACGTCTGTCACTTGGAGAAGCACCTGCTGTCTCATATTCACTTGGAAAACCTTATTCTCAATGCCTTTTAATTGGACAATCTTCTTGAAAATGTCAGTGCCTTGGACAAGACCCTGGTCTCTCAAGGTCACTTGGACAACTGTTTTGTTAATGTCAGTCATTCAGACAAATTAATTCTCAATGCCAGTAACTTGGACTACTTCATACTCAAAGTCAGTCAATTGGACAAGCCTCTGTCTCCTTACAATTACTTGAACGACCCTCTTGTCAATGCCAGTCACTTGTCCAACCGTATTCTCAATGCCAGCATCTTTGACAAGCCCCTCCACCCTCTCAGTTCCCTGGCCAACCTTATTCTCAATGCTTGTCAACTGGACAACTACACTCTCAATGGCAGTAACTCAGACAACCTTATACTCAAACAGAGTCACTTGGGCAAGACTGTGCTCTCTCTCAGTTAATTGGACAACATTGTTCTCAATGCCAGTCACTTGGACAACCTTATTTTCATTACCAGTCACTTGGACTAGCCCCAGCTCTCTCATAGTCACTTGGACAAAGTTATTCTCAATGCCAGAAACTTGGACTATCTCATGCTCAAAGTCAGACAATTGGACAAGCCCCTGTTCTTTTACAATTACTTGGACAACCCTCCTGTCAATGCCAGTCACTTGAAAACCGTATTCTCACTGTGAGTCATTTTGACAACCTTATTTTCAATGCCAGTACCTTGGACAACTTTATTCTCAATACCAGTCACTTAGACAACTCCTGCTGTCTCTCAGTTTCTTGGACAATCTAATTCTCAAGGCCAGGCACATGTACTATGCCCTTCTCTCTCTCGGTCCCTTGGAAAACCTTACTCTCAGTGCCAGTAAATTGGACTACCTTCTTCTCAAAGATAATCACCTTGAGAAGCCCCTGTTCTCTTACAAACACTTGTACAACCCTCATCTCAATGCGAGTCACTTGGATAAACTTATTCTCATTACCAGTCACTTGGACTAGCACCAGCTCTCTCACAATCACTTGTACAGAGTTATTCTCACTGCATGTAACTTGGAGAAGCTTAATCGAAGAGCCAGTCAATTGGAAAAGACCCCCACAATTACACTCAATTGACCAACCATAATCTCAATACCAGTGTCTTAGACAACCTTATTCTCAATGTCAGTCACTTGGACATGACACTATGCACTGACAGTCATTTGGACAACCTTGTGCTCAATGACAGTAACTTGGACAAGCCCGTGCTCTCTCTCAGTTACTTGAACCATCTAATTCTCAATGTCAGGCACAAGTACAGGCATCTGCTCTATCTCTGTTTCTTGCACAACCTTATTCTCAATGCAAGTCATATGGACGAGACTCTGTGTACTGACACTCACTTGGAGAACCTTATTCTCAATGCCAGTCACTTGTCCAACCGTATTCTCAATGCCAGCATCTTTCACAAGCCTCTCCACCCTCTCAGTCCACTGGACATCTTTATTCTCAATGCTTGTCATATGGACAACTATACTCTCAATGGCAGTAACGTGGACAACCTTATACTCAAAGACAGTCACTTGGGCAAGACTCTGGTCTCTCACAGTTAATTGGACAACCTTATTCTCAATGCCTTTCACTTGGAAAACCTTGTTCTCAATGCCAGTCATTGGACATGACACTACTTACTGACAGTCACTTGGAAAACTGTTTTGTTAATGTCAGTCATTCAGACAAACTAATTCTCAATGCCAGTAAATTGGACTACCTCATTCTCAAAGTCAGTCAATTGGACAATCCCCTGTTCTTTTACAATTACTTGGACAACCCTCTTGTCAACGCTAGTCAGTTGGACAACCTTATTCTTACTGCCATTCACTTGGACAACCTTCTTCTCAATGCCAGTACCTTGGACAAATTTATTCTCAATACTAGTCACTTAGACAACCCCTGTTGTCTCTCAGTTACTTGAACTATCTTATTCTGAATGCCAGGCACATGTACTACGCCCGGCTGTGTCTCAGTCCCTTGAAGAACCTTACTCTCAATGCCAGTAACTTAGCCTACCGTCTTTTCAAAGACAGTCACTTGGAAAAGCCCCTGTTCATTTACAAAAGCTTATACAACACTCTTCTCAATTCCAATAACTTGCACAACTTTATTTTCATTAACAGTCACTTGGACTAGCCCCTGCTCTCTCCCATTCACTTGTACATAGTTATTCTCAATGCATGTAACTTGGACAAGCTTAATCTAAGAGCCAGTCACTTGGCCAAGCCCCTGCACAATTACTGTCAATTGACCAACCTTATTCTCAATGTGGGTGTGTTGGACAACCTTATTCTCAATGCCAGTCACTTGTACATGTCACTACTCACTGACAGTCACTTGGACAACCTTATGCTCAATGCCAGTCATTTGGATAATCCCGTTGCTCTCTCTCAGTTACTTGAACAATCTAATTCTCAATGACAGGAACATGTACAAGCACCTGCTCTCTCTTTGTTTCTTGCCCAAGCTTATTCTCATTGCCAGTCACATGGATGAGACCCTGCTTAATGACAATCACATGGATAACCTTATGCTCAATGCCATTCACTTAGAGAATCACTTCCTGTCTCATACTCACTTGGACAACCTTATTCTCAATCCCTGTTACTTGGACAACCTTGTTCTCAATGTCAGTCATTTGGACAACGTTATTTTCATTACCAGTCAATTGGACTAGCCCCTGATCTCTCACAGTCACTTGGACAAAGTTATTCTCAATGCATGTAACTTGGAAAAGCTTAATCTAAGAGCCAGTATCTGGACATAGCCCGCTGCCACAATTACTATAATTGTATATCCATATCTCATAGGCGGTTGTCTTGGATAACCTTATTCTTCTATGCCTGGTCTCACTTGGACTTGTAGGCTCACGGAGTGTCCGGGGACATTCTTATTCTCATTCCCTTGTCACTTAGACACTCTTGTTCTCTAAGGACTGTCATTTTTGGACATTGTTATTTTCATTACCAGTCAATTGGACTAGCCCCTGATCTCTCACAGTCACTTGGACAAAGTTATTCTCAATGCATGTAACTTGGAAAAGCTTAATCTAAGAGCCAGTCACTTGGACAAGGCCCTGAACAATTACACTCAATTGACAAACCACATTGTCAATGCCGGTGTCTTGGACAACCTTGTTCTCTATGCCAGTCACTTGAACATTACACTACTCACTGACAGTGACTTGGACAACCTTATTCTCAATGCCATTCACTAGGAGAAGCAACTGATGGCTCTTACTCACTTGGTCAAACTTATTCTCAATGCCTTTAAGTTGGACAATTTTGTTCACAAATTCAGTGTCTTGGACAAGACCCTGGTCTCTCACCGTCATTTGGATAACTGTTTTGTTAATGTCAGACATTTGGACAAGCTAATTCTCAATGCCAGTAACTTGCACTACCTCATTCTTAAAGTCAGTCAATCGGACAAGCCCCTGTTCTCTTACAATTAATTGGACAACCCTCTTGTCAATGACGGTCACTTTGACTACCTTATTCCAAATGCCAGTACCTTGGACAACTTTATTCTCAATACCAGTCACTTAGATAACCCCTGCTGTGCCTCAGTTACTTGAACAATCTAATTCTCAATGCCAGGCTCATGTACTAGGCCCTGCTCTCAGGGTCCCTTGGAGATCCTTACTCTCAATTCAAGTAACTTGGACTACCTTCTTCTCAATGCCAGTCACTTGGACAACCTTATTTTCTTTTTTTTGTGTGATTGAAAAAATTTTTTTTAATTTTTATTGTTCAGTTTATTAATTACATTGTTCCCCCTTTTTTATCCCCCTATAGCTCCCCTCCACCCTGTACCCATCTCACCCTCCACCTTCACCTCCCCCTCCCCACTGTCCTCTCCCATATTTGGAAGATTTTTGTCCAGTCTCTTGGTGTACTTTCCACACCCCTTTCCTCCCCAAGAATTGTCAGTCCATTCCTTCTCTATGTACATGATTCTGTTATATTCACCAGTTTATCCTGTTCATCAGACTATAAATTCACTTGATTTTTATATTCATTTGTTGATAGATGTGTTTTTCTTGTTCATCATGTATATTTCTTTTACCTTTTTCTTCTTCCTCTCTTAAAGAATATCTTTCAGCATTTCATTATAATATTGGTTTGGTGGTGTGATGAAATCTCTTTAGCTTTTTCTTATCTGTGAAGCAACTTTATTTGATCGTCAATTCTCCATGATAGCGTTGCTGAAATAGAGTAATCTTGGTTTTGTAGTTATTGAATTCAATTATTTGGTATTTCTTGCCACTCCGTTGGCCTTGCATCCATTTCTGTTGAGAAATCCGCTGACAATCGTATGGGTGCTCCCCTGTAGGTAACAACTGTTTTTCTCTTGCTGCTTTTATATTCTCTCTTTATCTTTTGCTCTTGGCATTTTAATTATGATGTGTCTGGTGTGGTCTCCTTAGATTCACTATATTTTAGGGTTCTGTGTACCTTCTTGGGCTTTTAACGTCAGTTTCTTTCACCAGGAGGGGGGATAGTTTTCAGTCACTATTTCTTCAAGTAGGTTTTCATTACCTTGCTCTCTCACTTTTTTCTGGGGGCCCCAATAATTCGGATGTTGGCATGCTTGAGGTTGTCCCAGAGGCCCCTTACACTATCTTCAATTATCTGGATTCTTTGTTTCTTGCTTTTCCAGCGCGTGGATTTCTGCTTCTTTGTATTTCAAATCTTTGATTGGTTCTTGTGGCCCTCTGGGGCTTTTAGGACTTTGTGTAATATTTTTTATTTCAAGTCAGTGTATGCTTGATTTTCTAGTTGGTCCTTTTTCATATCCATGAGGGTCTCATTATATCCTCAGAGGTCTTGTTCATTTCCTTGTAGGTCTCATTCATTTCCTCATTGGTCTTGTTTATTTCCTCATTGGTCTTGTTTATTTCCTCATAGTTCTCATTAAGTTCATTGGCCTTTTCAAAGGAGCCTCTTGAAAAGCCTTATAACTATGGTTTTGAACTCTATGTCTAGTCGTCTTTTTTCCTCCGTTTCTTTCACCCCTGATTTCTTTCCATGTCTCTGCATGGTGGCTGCTTTATGTGGTAGATGTCCTCTAACGGACAGGGGCTCAGCCTCCCCAGTTACCTGAGGTGGGTACTCTTACTGTAATCCTTTATGGGTTGTGCAGTGTAATTTTGATTTAGCCAGCTTGTTGTTGTTAGCCTAGGAGAGGTTTTGACCTCCAGGCCAATTGGTGTGAAGGGAGACTGTGTTCAGGTTGGATGGCTGGTCTCTGAGCTGAGCAGGCAGCCTCAGCATCAGCTACGTCCTATGTGGCTGCTCGCGAGTGCAGGTCTCTGTTGGGTGGTAATTGTTGTTGCAGGGCATCTCCAAGAGAAAGCCGTTAGTCTCTACCCCTGTGCCGAAATCTGCTCTACCCTAATGTGTCTGCACCCCATAGTTTGCCAGGGTTGTAAAACAAAGCAGTCTGGTGGTCTCCAGGACCAGGGGGGCAAGTCGGGCATCTGTGCTGTCACACAGTTTACGCACGCAAACTGCTTTTCCCAGCAACCCGGTTTCTCCTCAGACTAGGAGGACCTCTTGTTCATGCACGAGCTTCCAATGTTGACGTACTATGGACCTCTGCCTTGCCTGGCACTGGGGAAATCCGTGCAGAGTGGGATTCTCCGCCCTCCCCGTTGGCGAAATCCAGCCGGGTTGTGCTGCTCCAGCCACAGCCGCGGCGCTGACGTCATGGCGGGGCTCCTAACCTCTGTTTCAACGCGAAATCTTCAAGGCGCGCTCTGCCGCTCTCTGCGGCTCATTGTCCCACTTTACTTTTATTTTTGTGAATTTTCACTCAAGCCAGCTGTCCAGTGGATTCTGGGTGAGTTTTTTGGGTTGTTATTTATGTTGCAGTTTTTGAATTGTTGTGTGGGGCAGAACAATAGGTGTTCACTTATGCTGCCATATTGGTTCCTCTCTGGACAACCTTGTTTTCATTAGCAGTCACTTTGACTAGCCCCTGCTCTCTCACAGTCACTTGGACAATCTAATTGTCAAAGCCAGGCACATGTATGAGCACCTGCTCTCTGTCTGTTTAATGCACTAGCTTATTCTCATTGCCAGTCACAGGGACAAGATGCTACTTAGTGACACTCACTTGCATAATCTTATTCTCAATGCCAGTCACTTGTCGAACAGTATTTTAAAAGCCAGCATCTAACCAAGCCCTTCCACCCTCTCAGTCCACTGGACAACATTATTCATAATGCTTGTCAACTGGACAACTATACACTCAATGTCTGTAACTTGGACAACCTTATACTGAAAGACATTCACTTGGGTAAGACTCGGCTCTCACTCAGTTAATTGGACAACTTTCTTCTCAATGCCAGTCACTTGGACATGACACTCCTCACTGACAGTCACTTGGACAACCTTGTTCACAATGTCAGTGCATTGGACAAGACCCTGGTCTCTTACAGCCACGTGGAGAACTGTTTTGTTAATGTCAGTCATTCAGACAAATTAATTCTTAATGCCAGTAACTTGGACTACCTCATTCTCAAAGACAGTCAATCGGACAATCTGCTGTTCTCTTACAATTACTTGGAGAACCCTCTTGTGAATGGCGGTCACTTGGACAACCTCATTCTCAATGCCAGTACTTTGGACAAATGTATTCTCAATACCAGTCACTTAGACAAGCCTGCTGTCTCTCAGTTACTTGAGCAATCTAATTTTCAATGTAGGCACATGTACTTGGCCTTGCTCTCTCTCAGTACCTTGGAGAACCTTACTCTCAATGCCAGTAACTTGGACTGCCTTCTACTGAAAGACCTTACTCTCAATGCCAGTCACTTGGACAAAGTTATTCTCAATGCATGTAACTTTGACAAGCTTAATCTATTAGACTAACATTTTGGACAAGCCACTGAACAATTACAGTCAATTGACCAACCATATCTCAATGCAGGTGTCTTGAACTACCTTATTCTCAATGCCAGTCACTGGGACATGTCACTACTCAATGACATTTCCTTGGACAACCTTATGCTCAGTGCCAGGAACTTGGACAAGCCTGTGCTCTCTCTCAGTTACTTGAACCATCTAATTCTCAATGCCAGGCACACGTACAAGACCCTGATCCCTCTCTGTTTCTTGCACAAGCTTATTCTCAATGCCAGTCACATGGAAAAGACCCTTCTGACTGACACATATTTGGATAACCTTATTCTCAATGCTAGTCACTTGTTTAATCGTATTCTCAATGACAGCGTCTTGACAAGCCCCTCTACCCTCTCAGTCCACTGGACAACCTTATTCTCAATGCTTGTCAATTGGACAACTATACTGTCAATGCCTGTAATTTGGACAACCTTATACTCAAATACAGTCACATAGGCAAGATTCTGCTCTCTCTCAATTAATTGGACAACCTTGTTCTCTATGCCAGTCACTTGGACATGACACTACTCACTGACAGTCACATGGAAACCGTATGCTCAATGCCAGTCGCTTAGAGAAGCCCCTGCTATTTCCTATTCACTTGGACAATCTTATTCTGAATACCTGTCACTTAGACAATATGATTTTCATTACTAGTCAATTGGACTAGTCCCTACTCTCTCACAGTCAATTGGACAAAGTTATTCTCAATGCATGTAACTTGAACAAGCTTAATCTAAGATTCAGTCACTTGCACAAGCCCCTGCACAATTACAGTCAATTGACCAATCACATTCTCAATGCCGGTGTCTTGGACAACCTTGTGCTCAATGCCAGTCACTTGGACAAGCCCGTGCTCTCTCTCAGTTACTTGAACAACCTAATTCTCAATGCCAGGCACATGTACAAGCACCTGCTCTCTCTCTGTTTATTGCACAACCATATTCTCAATGACAGTCACTTGGACAACGTTATTATTAATACCAGTCTCTTAGACAAGCCCTGCTGTCTCTCAGTTACTTGTATGATCTAATACTCAATGCCAGTCACATGAACAAGGACCTGCTCTCTTTCCCTCCCTTGAGAACCTTTCTCTCAATGCCAGTAACTAGGACTGCCTTGTTCTCAAAGACAGTTATTTGGACAGGCCGCTGTTCTGTCACAAATACTTGTTCACCTCTCTTCTCAATGCCAGTCACTTGCACCACTTTATTTTCATTACCAGTCACTTGGACAAGCCCCAGCACAATTACACTCAATTGATCAACCATAATCTCCATGCCGGTTTATTAGACAACCTTATTCTCAGTGCCTTTCACTTGCACAATGTCAGTGCCTTGGACAAGACCCTGGTCTCTCACAGTAATGTGGACAATTGTTTTGTTAATGCCAGTTATTCGGACAAATGAATTCTCAATGCCAGTAACTTGGAATATCTCATTCTCAAACTCAGTCAGTTGGACAAGCCCCTATTCTCTTACAATTACTTGAACAACCCCCTTGTCAATGCCAGTCACTTGGAAAACCTCATTATCACTGCGAGTTACTTGGACAACCTATTCTCAATGACAGTACCTGGGACTTTATTCTCAATACTAGTCACTTAGCAAACTCCTGCTGTCTCTCGGCTATGTGAACAATGTAATTCTCAATCCATGTAACTTGGACTACCTCATTTTCAAAGACAGTCATTTGGACAAGCTCCTGTTCTCTCACAAATACTTGTACAACCCTCTTCTCAAGGCCAGTCACTTGGAGAACCTTATTTTCATTACCAGTCAGTTGAACTAGCCCCTGCTATTTCACAGTCACTGGGACAGAGTTATTCTCAATGTATTTAACTTGGACAAGCTTAATCTAAGATGCAGTCTCTTGGACAAGCCCCTGCACAATTACAGTCAATGGATCAACTATATTCTCAATGCCGGGATCTTGGACAACCTTATCCTCAATGCCATTCACTTGAAGAAGCACCTGTTGTCTGGTACTCTCTTGGACAATCTTATTCTCAATACCAGTCACTTATACAAGCCCTGCTGTCACTCAGTTACTTGGACAATCTAATTCTCAATGCCAGGCATATGTTCTAGGCCCTGCTCACTCTCGGTCACTTGGATTACCTTACTTGCAATGCCAGTATCTTGGACAACCTTATTCTCAATGCCTTTCACTTGGACAATCCGGTTTACAATATCAGTGCCTTGGACAAGACCCTCGTCTCTCACAGTAACTTGGACAACTGTTTTGTTAATGCCAGTCATTTGGTCAAACTAATTCTCAATGCCAGTAACTTGGACTACCTCATTTTCAAAGTCAATCAATTGGACAAGTCCCTGTTCTCTTACAATTACTTGGACAACCCTCTTGTCAATGCCAGTTACTTGGATAACCTTATTCTCACTTCCAGTCACTTCGACAAACTTATTCTCAATGCCAGTACCTTGGACAACTTTATTTTCAATGTCAGTCACTTACACAACCTCTGCAGTCTCTCCGTTATTTGAACAATCTAATTCTCAATGCCAGACACATGTACTAGGCCCTGCTCTGTCTTAGTCCCTTGTAGAACCTTACTCTCAATGTCAGTAATGTCGCCTATCTTCTTCTCAAAGACAGACACTTTAACAAGCTCCTGTTCTGTCACAATCACTTGGATAATAGTCTTCTCAATGTTTTCACTTAGACAAATACATTCTCAATGCCAGTTTCTTGGACAACCTTACTCACAAAGAGAGTCACTTGGAATAGGCCCTGCTCTCTTGTAGTTATTTTACCAACCATATTGTCCATGTCAGTGCCTTGGACAACCTTATTCTCAAAGCCAGTCAGTTGGACAAACTTACTGTCAATGCTAGTATCTTGGGAAACCTTATACTGAGAGACAGTCACCTGGACAAGACTCTGCTGCCTCTAAGTCAATTGGACAACCTTATTTTCAATTCCTGTCATTTGACAACCTTGTTCTCAATGGTAGTGCCTTGGACAAGACCCTGATCTCTCCTACTCACTAGGACAACCATATTCTCAATGGCACTCACTAGTACAACCTGATCTCAATGCCAGTGATTGGCCAAATGTTTTGTCAAACATCTTGACTTGGACAAGCCCCTTCTCTCTGACAGTCCCTTGGACAACCTTAATCTCACTGCCAGTCCCTCGAACAAGCCCCTGCTCTCTGACAGTCATTTGGACAACGTTATTCTCAATGTGTGTAACTTGGACAAGCTTACGCTAAGAGCCAGTCACTTGGACAAGCCCCTGCACTCTAACAGTCATTTGACCAACCATATTCTCAATGTCAGTGTCTTGGACAACCTTTTTATCAATGCCAGTCACTTGGACAACCTTCTTGTTAATGCCAGTAACTGGGAAACTCAAAGACAGTCACTTAGACAAGCCCCCGCTCTCACAGTCACTTAGAAAACATTCTTTTCAATTCCAGTTATTTGGACACCATTACTCACAAAGAGAGTCACTTGGACTAGCCCCTGCTCTCCCACAGTCATTTTACAAACCATATTCTCAATTCCAGCAACTTGGGAAACCTTATACTCAAAGACAATCACTTGTCCAAGACCCTGCTGTCTCTCTGTCAACTGGACAACCTTATTCTCAATGAAGGTCACAACAACAAAAACTTCTCATTGACAGTCACTTGGACAACCTTATCCTCAATGCCTGTCCCTTGGAGTAGCACCTGCTGTCTCTCACTCACTTGGAGAACATTATTCTCAATGTCTGTCAGTTGGACAACCTTGTTCTTAATGCCTGTGCCTTGAACAAGACTCTGATCTCTCACAGTCACTCAGACAACCTTACTCTCAATGCCAGTAACTTGGACTACCTTATTCTCAATGCCAGTCACTGGACAAGCCCCTTTTCTCTTACAATCACTTGGAAATCCGTCTTCTCATTACCAGTCACTTGGACAAGCCACTGCTCTCTCACAGTCAGTTGTACAAATATGATCTCAATGCCAGTTACTTGAGCAACCTTACTCTCATCCAGAATCTTGACAACCTTTCTCAATGCCACTCACTTGGACAAGCCCCAGCTGTCTCTCAGTTACTTGGACAATCTAATTCTCAATGCCAGGCACATGTACAAAACCCTACTCTCTCTCAGTCACATGTACAATCTTATTCTCAATGCCAAGTACTTGTCTGACCATATTCTCAATGCCAGTGACTTGGACAAGCTGCTCTCAGTCAATTGGATAACCTTATTCTCAATACCATTCACTTGGACAAGCTGCTACTCTCTGACAGTCACTTGTACAAATGTATTCTCAATGACAGTGACTTGGATAACATTATTCTCAATTTAGTCACTTGGCCAATGGGATTTTTAATGACAGATCACTTGATACAACCTTTACTTTCAATGCCAGTAGTAACTTGGACAACTTATTCTCAGAGAGAGTCACTTGCATAAGCCCGAGCTCTCTCACAGTCACTTGATCAACCATATTCTCAATGCGTGTAACTTGGACAACTTATTCTAAGAACCAGTCACTTGAACAAGCCCTTCCTCTCTGACAATCACTGGGACAACATTACTATAAATACCGGTCACTTTGACAAGACCATTTGCAATGCCAGTCCCTTGGATAGCCTTTTTCTCAAAGCCCGGAAATTATACAAGGCTCAGCTCTCTTTCATTCCCACAGATAACTTTATTCTAAATTCCCGTCAGTTGGACAACCGTATTCTCAATGCCAGTCACATGGACATGACACTACTCACAGCAAGTCACTTGGAAAACCTTTTTCTCAATGCCCGTCACTTAGACAAGCCTGTACTCTCACTCAGGTACTTGAACCATCTAATTCTCAATGCCAGGAACATGTACAAGCACCTGCTCTCTCTCTGTTTCCTGTACAACCTTATTCTCAATGCCAGTCACTTATCCGACCTTATTCTCAATGCCAGTCACTTGGACATGACACTACTCACTGACAGTATTTGGCGAACAACCTTTTCCTCATTTGCCCGTCCACTTGACAAGCTGTACTCTCTCTCAGGTACTTGAACCATCTAATTCTCAATGCCAGAAACATGTACAAGCACCTGCTCTCTTTCTCTTTCTTGCAGAACCTTATACTCAATGTTCAGTCCCACTTGGACGAGACACCTCATTGGATATCCTTATTCTCAATGCCAGTCATTTATCAAACCGTATTCTCAATGCCAGCGTCTTTGGCAAAACCCTCCACCCTCTCAGTCTACTGGACAACCTTATTCTCAATGCTTGTCAAATGGACAACTATACTCTCTTTTTTTATTTTATTATCTTTTTAAATTTTTTTCTTTATTGTTCAGTTTATTAATTACATTGTTTCCCCTTTTTTATCCCCCTATATCTCCCCTCCACCCTGTACCTATCCCACCCTACACTTTCCCCTCCCCTCCCCAATGTCCTCTCCCTTTGTTGCAAGATTTTTGTCCAATCTCTTGCAGTACTTCCCACAATCCCTGTCCTCCCCAAGAAGTGTCAGTTCCATTCCCTCTCTATGTCCTTGTTTCTGTTAAGTCACCAGTTTTTCTTGTCATCAGCTACAATTCACTTGTATTTATGTTCATTTGTTGCTAGATGTGTATTTGTTGTTCATAATTTATATTTTACCTTTTTCTTCTTCCTCTCTTAAAGAAATATCTTTCAGCATTTCTATAATACTGGTTTTGGTGGTGATGAACTCATTAGCTTTTTTTATCTGCGATGCACTTTATCTGATCTACAATTTTGACTGATAGCTTTGCAGGTGGTAATCTTGGTTTGTAGATTTTTGCTCTTTCATTATTTTGAATATTTCTTGCCACTTCCCGTCTGGGCCTGCATCGTTTCTGTTGAGAATCCGCTGACATCGTCCACATGGGTGCTCCCCTGTAGGTAACCAACGTTTTTCTTTGCTGCTTTTTTATTCTCTCGTTTCTTTTGCTCTTGGCATTTTAATTATGTTATGTCTTGGTTGTGGTTCTTTTGATTCCTATATTTTGGGGTTCTGGTACTTCTTGGGCTCTTTTAATTCAGGTTCTTTCACCAGGTGGGGGAAGTTTTCAGTTTCACTATTTCTTCAAGGTAGGTTTTATTAACTTTCTCGCTCTCTTTTTTCTGGGGGCCCCAATAATTCGGATGTGTTGGCTTGTTGCGGTTTGGTCTCCAGAGGCCCTTACGCTATTTCAATATCTGAATTCTTTTTGTTACTTGCTTTTCAGCTGAGGGATTTGGTCTTGTATTTCAAATCTTTGACTTGGTTCTTTGGACGCCAGGACTGCATTTAGGACTTTGTGTAATATTTTTTTTTCAGTCTGTGTAAGCTTGATTTCTAGTTGGTCCTTTTTTTTATCCGTGAGGTGTCTGTTCGTATCCTCTGAGGCCTTGTTAATTTCATTGAGGGTCTATTCATTTCCTTGTTATTCTATTCATTTCCTGGTTGGTCTTGTTTATTTCCTGGTAATTTCATTATAAGTTGATCTGACTTTGTAGGGCCTCTTGAAGAGCCTTATAACCTTGGTTTGAAAAATCTATGTCTTTGTGTCTTTTTCCTCCAGATTCTTTTCACACCTGATTTCTTTCCATATCTCTGCATGGGGGTTTGGGGGCCTGCTTTATGTGGTTGGATATCCTCAAGGGGTCAGTGGCCTCAGCCCTCCCAGTTTACCTGAGGTGGGTGCTCCTTACTGCAATCCTTAATGGGGTTGTTTCAGTATTTTTGAATTAAGCCCAGCTTGTTGTGTTTAGCCTAGGAGGGTTTGTCCTCCAGGCCAATTGGCTGTGATAGAGGAGACTGTTTTCAGGTTGGATGGCGGACGGTGTCTTCTGAGTGAACAGGCAGAGTCATGTCAGCTGCGTCCTCTGCGTTGCTCTTGGCGCGGGGTCTCTGTTGGTGGGGATGTGCAGACACCGCAAAGAGAAGCCGCTAGTCTCTTTCTTTGCCAGACCACTCTGCCTTTCCCCAAATGTTGGCCCTGCACCCAAAAGTGCTAGCCCAGGATGTAAAATAAATGGTTTCCGGTACCAGGAGACAAGTTTCCAGGGGGCAAGTCGCGGGTTTGCGTGACCCTTTCGCGGAAACTCGCAGTTCCGGAGCCTCTGCAGCGCCCGGCTTCCAGGGTGCTTCCCCTGGACCTTGGTGGACCTCGCCTGGCGCTGGGGGATCCGGGCAGTGGGACGGACCTCGCCTGGCGCTGGGGGATCTGGGCAGTGGGACGTTACCTTGCCTGGCGCTGGGGAATCCGGGCAGTGGGGACCGGGGGTGTTGCTCCAGACCCAGCCCGCGTGCCCAACCAGGAGGCTCCTAACCTGTTCTGTCTGAAAGGGCTGTGCTCCCGCTGCTCTGAGTTCTCAGGGTCCCACTCACTCCATGTTAGGGGAGTGCTCATTCAGCCAGCTTTCTGGCGATTCTGGGTGCTGTCTGTTCTGCTGTTATGTTGTAGTTCCTAAATCGTTGCGCGGGGCAGAACAATAGGTATTCACCTATGCTGCCAACTTGATGTTCTCTGGACAACTATACTCTAAATGGCAGTAACTCGGACAAGCTTAAACTCAAAGAGAGTCACTTGGGCAAGACTCTGCTCTCTCTCAGTTAATTGGACAACATTGTTCTCCATGCCAGTCACTCTATATGACACTACTCACTGACAGTCACTTTGACAAGCTTATTTTCAATGGCTGTCCCTTGGACAAACTTGTTTTCAATGGCAGTCATTCGGACAACCTTATTCTCAATGCCAGTAAGTTGGACTACCTCATTGTCAAAGTCAGTCAATAGGACAAGCCCCTGTTCTCTTACAATTACTTGGACAACCATCTTGTCAATGCCAGTCACTTGAAAAACATTATCCTCACTGCAATTCACTTGGACAACCTTCTTCTCAATGACAATACCTTGGACAACTTTATTTTCAATACTAGTCAGTTAGACAACTCCTGCTGTCTCTCAGTTACTTGGACAATCTAATTCTCAATGCCAGGCACATGTACAAGGCCCTACTCTATTTCCTCCCTGGGAGAACCGTCTTCTCAATGCCACTCACTTGGACAAACTTATTTTAATTACCAGTCACTTGAAATAGCACCTAATATCTCACAGTCATTTACACAGATTTATTCTCAGTGTATATAATTTGGAAAAGCTTAAACTAAGAGCCAGTCACTTGGATAAGCCTCCACAGAATTACACTTAATTCACCAACGATAATCTTCATGCCGGTATATTAGACAACCTTATTCTAAATACCAGTCAGTTGGACAACCTTGTGCTCAATACAGTCACTTGGAAAAGCCCCTGCTCTATCTAAGTTACATGAACTATCTAATTCTCAATGCCAGGCACATGTACAAGACCCTGCTCCCTCTCAGGCACTTGGACAACCTTATTCTCAACTCCAGTCACTTGGACAAGCCGTGCTATCTCCCAGTTACGTGAACAATCAGATTCTCAATACCAGGCAATTGTACAAGCGCCTGCTCTCTCTGTTTCTTGCACAACCTTATTCTCGATGCCAGTCACTTGGACAACTTTATTCTAAATCCCAGTCAATTAGATAACGCCTGCTGTCTGTCAGTTACGTGGACAATCTAATTCGCAATGCCAGGCACATGTACTAAACCCTCCTCATTTTCCCTCCCTTGGAGAACGTTACTCACAATGCCGGTAACTAGGACCGTCTCGCTCTCAAAGACAGTCACTAGGACAAGACCCTGTTCTCTCACAAATACTGCTACAGCACTCTTCTCAATGCCAGTCACTTGGTCAACCTTGTTTTCATTACCAGTCAGTTGGACTAGCCACTGCTCTTCCACAGTCACTGGGACAGAGTTATTCTCAATGCACGTCACCTGGACAAGCTTAATCTAAGGGCCAGTCACTTGGACAAGTCCCGGCTCAATTACAGTCAATTGAAGAACCATAATCTCCATGCCGGTGTCTTAGACAACTTTTTTCTCAATGCCAGTCACTTGGACATTGCACTACTCACTGACAGTCACTTGGACAACCTTGTGCTCAATGCCAGTCACTTGGACAAGCCCATGCTCTCTCTCTGTTACTTGAACCATCTAATTCTCAATGCCAGGAACATGTACAAGCACCTGCTCTCTCTCTGTTTCCTGTACAACCTTATCCTCAATGCCAGCGTCTTTGACAAGCCCCACACCCTCTCAGTCCACTGGACAATATTATTCTCAAAGCTTGTCCATTGGACAACTATACTCTCATTCGCAGTAACTCGGACAACATTATACTCAAAGAGAGTCACTTGGGCAAGACTCTGCTCTCTCTCAGTTAATTGGACAACACTGTTCTCAATGCCAGTCACTTGGACATGACACTACTCACTAACAGTCACCTGGAAAACCTTATGCTCAATGCCTGTCCCTTGGAGAAGCACCTGCTGTCTCTCACACACTTGGACAGCCTTGTTCTCAATGCCTGTCACTTGCACATGACAATACTCAATGACAGTCACTGGTTCAACCTTTTGCTCAAGGCCAGTCACCTGTAGAAATACCTGGTGTTTCCTCCTTTCTTGGACAATCTTATTCTCAATGCCAGCAACTTGGACTGCCTCCTTCTCAAAGTCAGTCAATCGGTCAAGCCCCTGTTCACTTACAACTACTTGGACAACCCTCTAGTCAATGCCACTTACTCGGATAACCTGATTCTCACTGCCAGTCACTTGGACAACCTTGTTCACAATGTCAGTGCCTAGGACAACACCATGGTCTCTCACAGTCATTTGGACAACTGTTTTCCGAATGCCAGTCATTCGGACAACCTTCTTCTCAATGCCAGTAACTTGGACTACCTCATTCTCAAAGTCAGTCAATTTTACAAGACCCTGTTCTCTTGCAATTACCTGGACAACCCTCTTGGCAATGCCAGTCACGGGGAAAACCTTATTCTCACTGCTAGTCACTTGGACAACCTGATTCTCAATGCCACTCACTTGGAAAACCCCTGCTTTCTCTCTCTCAGTTACTTGGACAATCTAATTCTCAATGGCAGGCACATGTACTAGGCCCCGATCTCTCAGGGTCCCTTGGAGAACCTTACTCTAAGTGCCAGTAACTTGAACTAGCTTCTTCTCAAAGAGAATCACTTGGACAGGCCTCTATTCTCTCACACATACTTGTCAAATCCTCTTCTCAATGCCAGTCACTTGGACAACCTTATTTATTTTCATTACCAGTCACTTGGACTCGCCCCTGCTCTCTCACAGTCACTTGGACAGTGTTATTCTCAATGCATGTGACTTGGACAAGCTTAATCTAAGCGCTCGTCCCTAGGACAAGGCCCCACACAATTACTGCCAGTTGGCCAAATACAGTCTCAATGCTGGTGTCTTAGACAAGCTTCTTCTCAATGCCAGTCACTTGGACATGACACTACTCACTGACACTTACTTGGACATCCTTGTGCTCAATGCCAGTCACTTGGACAAGCCCGTGCTCTCTCTCCGTTACCTGAACAACCTAATTCTCAATGCCAGGCACATGTACAAGACCCTGCTCCCTCTCAGGCACTTGGACAACCTTATTCTCAACTCCAGTCACTTGGACAAGCCGTGCTTATCTCCCAGTTACTTGAACAATCAGATTCTCAATACCAGGCAATTGTACAAGCGCCTGCTCTCTCTGTTTCTTGCACAACCTTATTCTCGATGCCAGTCACTTGGACAACTTTATTCTAAATACCAGTCAATTAGATAACGCCTGCTGTCTGTCAGTTACGTGGACAATCTAATTCGCAATGCCAGGCACATGTACTAAACCCTCCTCTTTTTCCCTCCCTTGGAGAACGTTACTCACAATGCCGGTAACTAGGACCGTCTCGCTCTCAAAGACAGTCACTAGGACAAGACCCTGTTCTCTCACAAATACTGCTACAGCACTCTTCTCAATGCCAGTCACTTGGTCAACCTTGTTTTCATTACCAGTCAGTTGGACTAGCCCCTGCTCTTCCACAGTCACTGGGACAGAGTTATTCTCAATGCACGTCACCTGGACAAGCTTAATCTAAGGGCCAGTCACTTGGACAAGTCCCGGCTCAATTACAGTCAATTGAAGAACCATAATCTCCATGCCGGTGTCTTAGACAACTTTTTTCTCAATGCCAGTCACTTGGACATTGCACTACTCACTGACAGTCACTTGGACAACCTTGTGCTCAATGCCAGTCACTTGGACAAGCCCATGCTCTCTCTCTGTTACTTGAACCATCTAATTCTCAATGCCAGGAACATGTACAAGCACCTGCTCTCTCTCTGTTTCCTGTACAACCTTATTCTCAATGCCAGCGTCTTTGACAAGCCCCACACCCTCTCAGTCCACTGGACAATATTATTCTCAAAGCTTGTCCATTGGACAACTATACTCTCATTCGCAGTAACTCGGACAACATTATACTCAAAGAGAGTCACTTGGGCAAGACTCTGCTCTCTCTCAGTTAATTGGACAACACTGTTCTCAATGCCAGTCACTTGGACATGACACTACTCACTGACAGTCACTTGGAAAACCTTATGCTCAATGCCTGTCCCTTGGAGAAGCACCTGCTGTCTCTCACACACTTGGACAGCCTTGTTCTCAATGCCTGTCACTTGCACATGACAATACTCAATGACAGTCACTGGTTCAACCTTTTGCTCAAGGCCAGTCACCTGTAGAAATACCTGGTGTTTCCTCCTTTCTTGGACAATCTTATTCTCAATGCCAGCAACTTGGACTGCCTCCTTCTCAAAGTCAGTCAATCGGTCAAGCCCCTGTTCACTTACAACTACTTGGACAACCCTCTAGTCAATGCCACTTACTCGGATAACCTGATTCTCACTGCCAGTCACTTGGACAACCTTGTTCACAATGTCAGTGCCTAGGACAACACCATGGTCTCTCACAGTCATTTGGACAACTGTTTTCCGAATGCCAGTCATTCGGACAACCTTCTTCTCAATGCCAGTAACTTGGACTACCTCATTCTCAAAGTCAGTCAATTTTACAAGACCCTGTTCTCTTGCAATTACCTGGACAACCCTCTTGGCAATGCCAGTCACGGGGAAAACCTTATTCTCACTGCTAGTCACTTGGACAACCTGATTCTCAATGCCACTCACTTAGAAAACCCCTGCTTTCTCTCTCAGTTACTTGGACAATCTAATTCTCAATGGCAGGCACATGTACTAGGCCCCAATCTCTCAGGGTCCCTTGGAGAACCTTACTCTAAGTGCCAGTAACTTGAACTAGCTTCTTCTCAAAGAGAATCACTTGGACAGGCCTCTATTCTCTCACACATACTTGTCAAATCCTCTTCTCAATGCCAGTCACTTGGACAACCTTATTTATTTTCATTACCAGTCACTTGGACTCGCCCCTGCTCTCTCACAGTCACATGGACAGTGTTATTCTCAATGCATGTAACTTGGACAAACTTAATCTAAGCGCTCGTCCCTAGGACAAGGCCCCACACAATTACTGCCAATTGGCCAAATACAGTCTCAATGCTGGTGTCTTAGACAAGCTTCTTCTCAATGCCAGTCACTTGGACATGACACTACTCACTGACACTTACTTGGACATCCTTGTGCTCAATGCCAGTCACTTGGACAAGCCCGTGCTCTCTCTCCGTTACCTGAACAACCTAATTCTCAATGCCAGGCACATGTACAAGACCCTGCTCCCTCTCAGGCACTTGGACAACCTTATTCTCAACTCCAGTCACTTGGACAAGCCGTGCTTATCTCCCAGTTACTTGAACAATCAGATTCTCAATACCAGGCAATTGTACAAGCGCCTGCTCTCTCTGTTTCTTGCACAACCTTATTCTCGATGCCAGTCACTTGGACAACTTTATTCTAAATACCAGTCAATTAGATAACGCCTGCTGTCTGTCAGTTACGTGGACAATCTAATTCGCAATGCCAGGCACATGTACTAAACCCTCCTCTTTTTCCCTCCCTTGGAGAACGTTACTCACAATGCCGGTAACTAGGACCGTCTCGCTCTCAAAGACAGTCACTAGGACAAGACCCTGTTCTCTCACAAATACTGCTACAGCACTCTTCTCAATGCCAGTCACTTGGTCAACCTTGTTTTCATTACCAGTCAGTTGGACTAGCCCCTGCTCTTTCACAGTCACTGGGACAGAGTTATTCTCAATGCACGTCACCTGGACAAGCTTAATCTAAGGCCAGTCACTTGGACAAGTCCCGGCTCAATTACAGTCAATTGAAGAACCATAATCTCCATGCCGGTGTCTTAGACAACTTTTTTCTCAATGCCAGTCACTTGGACATTGCACTACTCACTGACAGTCACTTGGACAACCTTGTGCTCAATGCCAGTCACTTGGACAAGCCCATGCTCTCTCTCTGTTACTTGAACCATCTAATTCTCAATGCCAGGAACATGTACAAGCACCTGCTCTCTCTCTGTTTCCTGTACAACCTTATTCTCAATGCCATCGTCTTTGACAAGCCCCACACCCTCTCAGTCCACTGGACAATATTATTCTCAAAGCTTGTCCATTGGACAACTATACTCTCATTCGCAGTAACTCGGACAACATTATACTCAAAGAGAGTCACTTGGGCAAGACTCTGCTCTCTCTCAGTTAATTGGACAACACTGTTCTCAATGCCAGTCACTTGGACACGACACTACTCACTGACAGTCACTTGGAAAACCTTATGCTCAATGCCTGTCCCTTGGAGAAGCACCTGCTGTCTCTCACACACTTGGACAGCCTTGTTCTCAAGGCCTGTCACTTGCACATGACAATACTCAATGACAGTCACTGGTTCAACCTTTTGCTCAAGGCCAGTCACCTGTAGAAATACCTGGTGTTTCCTCCTTTCTTGGACAATCTTATTCTCAATGCCAGCAACTTGGACTGCCTCCTTCTCAAAGTCAGTCAATCGGTCAAGCCCCTGTTCACTTACAACTACTTGGACAACCCTCTAGTCAATGCCACTTACTCGGATAACCTGATTCTCACTGCCAGTCACTTGGACAACCTTGTTCACAATGTCAGTGCCTAGGACAACACCATGGTCTCTCACAGTCATTTGGACAACTGTTTTCCGAATGCCAGTCATTCGGACAACCTTCTTCTCAATGCCAGTAACTTGGACTACCTCATTCTCAAAGTCAGTCAATTTTACAAGAACCTGTTCTCTTGCAATTACCTGGACAACCCTCTTGGCAATGCCAGTCACGGGGAAAACCTGATTCTCACTGCTAGTCACTTGGACAACCTGATTCTCAATGCCACTCACTTAGAAAACCCCTGCTTTCTCTCAGTTACTTGGACAATCTAATTCTCAATGGCAGGCACATGTACTAGGCCCCAATCTCTCATGGTCTCTTGGAGAACCTTACTCTAAGTGCCAGTAACTTGAACTAGCTTCTTCTCAAAGAGAATCACTTGGACAGGCCTCTATTCTCTCACACATACTTGTCAAATCCTCTTCTCAATGCCAGTCACTTGGACAACCTTATTTATTTTCATTACCAGTCACTTGGACTCGCCCCTGCTCTCTCACAGTCACTTGGACAGTGTTATTCTCAATGCATGTGACTTGGACAAGCTTAATCTAAGCGCTCGTCCCTAGGACAAGGCCCCACACAATTACTGCCAGTTGGCCAAATACAGTCTCAATGCTGGTGTCTTAGACAAGCTTCTTCTCAATGCCAGTCACTTGGACATGACACTACTCACTGACACTTACTTGGACATCCTTGTGCTCAATGCCAGTCACTTGGACAAGCCCGTGCTCTCTCTCCGTTACCTGAACAACCTAATTCTCAATGCCAGGCACATGTACAAGACCCTGCTCCCTCTCAGGCACTTGGACAACCTTATTCTCAACTCCAGTCACTTGGACAAGCCGTGCTTATCTCCCAGTTACTTGAACAATCAGATTCTCAATACCAGGCAATTGTACAAGCGCCTGCTCTCTCTGTTTCTTGCACAACCTTATTCTCGATGCCAGTCACTTGGACAACTTTATTCTAAATCCCAGTCAATTAGATAACGCCTGCTGTCTGTCAGTTACGTGGACAATCTAATTCGCAATGCCAGGCACATGTACTAAACCCTCCTCTTTTTCCCTCCCTTGGAGAACGTTACTCACAATGCCGGTAACTAGGACCGTCTCGCTCTCAAAGACAGTCACTAGGACAAGACCCTGTTCTCTCACAAATACTGCTACAGCACTCTTCTCAATGCCAGTCACTTGGTCAACCTTGTTTTCATTACCAGTCAGTTGGACTAGCCCCTGCTCTTCACAGTCACTGGGACAGAGTTATTCTCAATGCACGTCACCTGGACAAGCTTAATCTAAGGGCCAGTCACTTGGACAAGTCCCGGCTCAATTACAGTCAATTGAAGAACCATAATCTCCATGCCGGTGTCTTAGACAACTTTTTTCTCAATGCCAGTCACTTGGACATTGCACTACTCACTGACAGTCACTTGGACAACCTTGTGCTCAATGCCAGTCACTTGGACAAGCCCATGCTCTCTCTCTGTTACTTGAACCATCTAATTCTCAATGCCAGGAACATGTACAAGCACCTGCTCTCTCTCTCTTTCCTGTACAACCTTATTCTCAATGCCAGCGTCTTTGACAAGCCCCACACCCTCTCAGTCCACTGGACAATATTATTCTCAAAGCTTGTCCATTGGACAACTATACTCTCATTCGCAGTAACTCGGACAACATTATACTCAAAGAGAGTCACTTGGGCAAGACTCTGCTCTCTCTCAGTTAATTGGACAACACTGTTCTCAATGCCAGTCACTTGGACATGACACTACTCACTGACAGTCACTTGGAAAACCTTATGCTCAATGCCTGTCCCTTGGAGAAGCACCTGCTGTCTCTCACACACTTGGACAGCCTTGTTCTCAAGGCCTGTCACTTGCACATGACAATACTCAATGACAGTCACTGGTTCAACCTTTTGCTCAAGGCCAGTCACCTGTAGAAATACCTGGTGTTTCCTCCTTTCTTGGACAATCTTATTCTCAATGCCAGCAACTTGGACTGCCTCCTTCTCAAAGTCAGTCAATCGGTCAAGCCCCTGTTCACTTACAACTACTTGGACAACCCTCTAGTCAATGCCACTTACTCGGAAAACCTGATTCTCACTGCCAGTCACTTGGACAACCTTGTTCACAATGTCAGTGCCTAGGACAACACCATGGTCTCTCACAGTCATTTGGACAACTGTTTTCCGAATGCCAGTCATTCGGACAACCTTCTTCTCAATGCCAGTAACTTGGACTACCTCATTCTCAAAGTCAGTCAATTTTACAAGAACCTGTTCTCTTGCAATTACCTGGACAACCCTCTTGGCAATGCAAGTCACGGGGAAAACCTTATTCTCACTGCTAGTCACTTGGACAACCTGATTCTCAATGCCACTCACTTAGAAATCCCCTGCTTTCTCTCTCAGTTACTTGGACAATCTAATTCTCAATGGCAGGCACATGTACTAGGCCCCGATCTCTCAGGGTCCCTTGGAGAACCTTACTCTAAGTGCCAGTAACTTGAACTAGCTTCTTCTCAAAGAGAATCACTTGGACAGGCCTCTATTCTCTCACACATACTTGTCAAATCCTCTTCTCAATGCCAGTCACTTGGACAACCTTATTTATTTTCATTACCAGTCACTTGGACTCGCCCCTGCTCTCTCACAGTCACTTGGACAGTGTTATTCTCAATGCATGTGACTTGGACAAGCTTAATCTAAGCGCTCGTCCCTAGGACAAGGCCCCACACAATTACTGCCAGTTGGCCAAATACAGTCTCAATGCTGGTGTCTTAGACAAGCTTCTTCTCAATGCCAGTCACTTGGACATGACACTACTCACTGACACTTACTTGGACATCCTTGTGCTCAATGCCAGTCACTTGGACAAGCCCGTGCTCTCTCTCCGTTACCTGAACAACCTAATTCTCAATGCCAGGCACATGTACAAGACCCTGCTCCCTCTCAGGCACTTGGACAACCTTATTCTCAACTCCAGTCACTTGGACAAGCCGTGCTTATCTCCCAGTTACTTGAACAATCAGATTCTCAATACCAGGCAATTGTACAAGCGCCTGCTCTCTCTGTTTCTTGCACAACCTTATTCTCGATGCCAGTCACTTGGACAACTTTATTCTAAATCCCAGTCAATTAGATAACGCCTGCTGTCTGTCAGTTACGTGGACAATCTAATTCGCAATGCCAGGCACATGTACTAAACCCTCCTCTTTTTCCCTCCCTTGGAGAACGTTACTCACAATGCCGGTAACTAGGACCGTCTCGCTCTCAAAGACAGTCACTAGGACAAGCCCCTGTTCTCTCACAAATACTGCTACAGCACTCTTCTCAATGCCAGTCACTTGGTCAACCTTGTTTTCATTACCAGTCAGTTGGACTAGCCCCTGCTCTTTCACAGTCACTGGGACAGAGTTATTCTCAATGCACGTCACCTGGACAAGCTTAATCTAAGAGCCAGTCACTTGGACAAGTCCCGGCTCAATTACAGTCAATTGAAGAACCATAATCTCCATGCCGGTGTCTTAGACAACTTTTTTCTCAATGCCAGTCACTTGGACATTGCACTACTAACTGACAGTCACTTGGACAACCTTGTGCTCAATGCCAGTCACTTGGACAAGCCCATGCTCTCTCTCTGTTACTTGAACCATCTAATTCTCAATGCCAGGAACATGTACAAGCACCTGCTCTCTCTCTGTTTCCTGTACAACCTTATTCTCAATGCCAGCGTCTTTGACAAGCCCCACACCCTCTCAGTCCACTGGACAATATTATTCTCAAAGCTTGTCCATTGGACAACTATACTCTCATTCGCAGTAACTCGGACAACATTATACTCAAAGAGAGTCACTTGGGCAAGACTCTGCTCTCTCTCAGTTAATTGGACAACACTGTTCTCAATGCCAGTCACTTGGACATGACACTACTCACTGACAGTCACTTGGAAAACCTTATGCTCAATGCCTGTCCCTTGGAGAAGCACCTGCTGTCTCTCACACACTTGGACAGCCTTGTTCTCAATGCCTGTCACTTGCACATGACAATACTCAATGACAGTCACTGGTTCAACCTTTTGCTCAAGGCCAGTCACCTGTAGAAATACCTGGTGTTTCCTCCTTTCTTGGACAATCTTATTCTCAATGCCAGCAACTTGGACTGCCTCCTTCTCAAAGTCAGTCAATCGGTCAAGCCCCTGTTCACTTACAACTACTTGGACAACCCTCTAGTCAATGCCACTTACTCGGATAACCTGATTCTCACTGCCAGTCACTTGGACAACCTTGTTCACAATGTCAGTGCCTAGGACAACACCATGGTCTCTCACAGTCATTTGGACAACTGTTTTCCGAATGCCAGTCATTCGGACAACCTTCTTCTCAATGCCAGTACCTTGGACTACCTCATTCTCAAAGTCAGTCAATTTTACAAGACCCTGTTCTCTTGCAATTACCTGGACAACCCTCTTGGCAATGCCAGTCACGGGGAAAACCTTATTCTCACTGCTAGTCACTTGGACAACCTGATTCTCAATGCCACTCACTTGGAAAACCCCTGCTTTCTCTCTCTCAGTTACTTGGACAATCTAATTCTCAATGGCAGGCACATGTACTAGGCCCCGATCTCTCAGGGTCCCTTGGAGAACCTTACTCTAAGTGCCAGTAACTTGAACTAGCTTCTTCTCAAAGAGAATCACTTGGACAGGCCTCTATTCTCTCACACATACTTGTCAAATCCTCTTCTCAATGCCAGTCACTTGGACAACCTTATTTATTTTCATTACCAGTCACTTGGACTCGCCCCTGCTCTCTCACAGTCACTTGGACAGTGTTATTCTCAATGCATGTGACTTGGACAAGCTTAATCTAAGCGCTCGTCCCTAGGACAAGGCCCCACACAATTACTGCCAGTTGGCCAAATACAGTCTCAATGCTGGTGTCTTAGACAAGCTTCTTCTCAATGCCAGTCACTTGGACATGACACTACTCACTGACACTTACTTGGACATCCTTGTGCTCAATGCCAGTCACTTGGACAAGCCCGTGCTCTCTCTCCGTTACCTGAACAACCTAATTCTCAATGCCAGGCACATGTACAAGACCCTGCTCCCTCTCAGGCACTTGGACAACCTTATTCTCAACTCCAGTCACTTGGACAAGCCGTGCTTATCTCCCAGTTACTTGAACAATCAGATTCTCAATACCAGGCAATTGTACAAGCGCCGGCTCTCTCTGTTTCTTGCACAACCTTATTCTCGATGCCAGTCACTTGGACAACTTTATTCCAAATACCAGTCAATTACATAACGCCTGCTGTCTGTCAGTTACGTGGACAATCTAATTCGCAATGCCAGGCACATATACTAAACCCTCCTCTTTTTCCCTTCATTGGAGAACGTTACTCACAATGCCGGTAACTAGGACCGTCTCGCTCTCAAAGACAGTCACTAGGACAAGACCCTGTTCTCTCACAAATACTGCTACAGCACTCTTCTCAATGCCAGTCACTTGGTCAACCTTGTTTTCATTACCAGTCAGTTGGACTAGCCCCTGCTCTTCACAGTCACTGGGACAGAGTTATTCTCAATGCACGTCACCTGGACAAGCTTAATCTAAGGGCCAGTCACTTGGACAAGTCCCGGCTCAATTACAGTCAATTGAAGAACCATAATCTCCATGCCGGTGTCTTAGACAACTTTTTTCTCAATGCCAGTCACTTGGACATTGCACTACTCACTGACAGTCACTTGGACAACCTTGTGCTCAATGCCAGTCACTTGGACAAGCCCATGCTCTCTCTCTGTTACGTGAACCATCTAATTCTCAATGCCAGGAACATGTACAAGCACCTGCTCTCTCTCTGTTTCCTGTACAACCTTATTCTCAATGCCAGCGTCTTTGATAAGCCCCACACCCTCTCAGTCCACTGGACAATATTATTCTCAAAGCTTGTCCATTGGACAACTATACTCTCATTCGCAGTAACTCGGACAACATTATACTCAAAGAGAGTCACTTGGGCAAGACTCTGCTCTCTCTCAGTTAATTGGACAACACTGTTCTCAATGCCAGTCACTTGGACATGACACTACTCACTGACAGTCACTTGGAAAACCTTATGCTCAATGCCTGTCCCTTGGAGAAGCACCTGCTGTCTCTCACACACTTGGACAGCCTTGTTCTCAAGGCCTGTCACTTGCACATGACAATACTCAATGACAGTCACTGGTTCAACCTTTTGCTCAAGGCCAGTCACCTGTAGAAATACCTGGTGTTTCCTCCTTTCTTGGACAATCTTATTCTCAGTGCCAGCAACTTGGACTGCCTCCTTCTCAAAGTCAGTCAATCGGTCAAGCCCCTGTTCACTTACAACTACTTGGACAACCCTCTAGTCAATGCCACTTACTCGGATAACCTGATTCTCACTGCCAGTCACTTGGACAACCTTGTTCACAATGTCAGTGCCTAGGACAACACCATGGTCTCTCACAGTCATTTGGACAACTGTTTTCCGAATGCCAGTCATTCGGACAACCTTCTTCTCAATGCCAGTAACTTGGACTACCTCATTCTCAAAGTCAGTCAATTTTACAAGACCCTGTTCTCTTGCAATTACCTGGACAACCCTCTTGGCAATGCCAGTCACGGGGAAAACCTTATTCTCACTGCTAGTCACTTGGACAACCTGATTCTCAAAGCCACTCACTTAGAAATCCCCTGCTTTCTCTTTCTCAGTTACTTGGACAATCTAATTCTCAATGGCAGGCACATGTACTAGGCCCCGATCTCTCAGGGTCCCTTGGAGAACCTTACTCTAAGTGCCAGTAACTTGAACTAGCTTCTTCTCAAAGAGAATCACTTGGACAGGCCTCTATTCTCTCACACATACTTGTCAAATCCTCTTCTCAATGCCAGTCACTTGGACAACCTTATTTATTTTCATTACCAGTCACTTGGACTCGCCCCTGCTCTCTCACAGTCACTTGGACAGTGTTATTCTCAATGCATGTGACTTGGACAAGCTTAATCTAAGCGCTCGTCCCTAGGACAAGGCCCCACACAATTACTGCCAGTTGGCCAAATACAGTCTCAATGCTGGTGTCTTAGACAAGCTTCTTCTCAATGCCAGTCACTTGGACATGACACTACTCACTGACACTTACTTGGACATCCTTGTGCTCAATGCCAGTCACTTGGACAAGCCCGTGCTCTCTCTCCGTTACCTGAACAACCTAATTCTCAATGCCAGGCACATGTACAAGACCCTGCTCCCTCTCAGGCACTTGGACAACCTTATTCTCAACTCCAGTCACTTGGACAAGCCGTGCTTATCTCCCAGTTACTTGAACAATCAGATTCTCAATACCAGGCAATTGTACAAGCGCCTGCTCTCTCTGTTTCTTGCACAACCTTATTCTCGATGCCAGTCACTTGGACAACTTTATTCTAAATCCCAGTCAATTAGATAACGCCTGCTGTCTGTCAGTTACGTGGACAATCTAATTCGCAATGCCAGGCACATATACTAAACCCTCCTCTTTTTCCCTCCCTTGGAGAACGTTACTCACAATGCCGGTAACTAGGACCGTCTCGCTCTCAAACACAGTCACTAGGACAAGACCCTGTTCTCTCACAAATACTGCTACAGCACTCTTCTCAATGCCAGTCACTTGGTCAACCTTGTTTTCATTACCAGTCAGTTGGACTAGCCCCTGCTCTTCCACAGTCACTGGGACAGAGTTATTCTCAATGCACGTCACCTGGACAAGCTTAATCTAAGGGCCAGTCACTTGGACAAGTCCCGGCTCAATTACAGTCAATTGAAGAACCATAATCTCCATGCCGGTGTCTTAGACAACTTTTTTCTCAATGCCAGTCACTTGGACATTGCACTACTCACTGACAGTCACTTGGACAACCTTGTGCTCAATGCCAGTCACTTGGACAAGCCCATGCTCTCTCTCTGTTACTTGAACCATCTAATTCTCAATGCCAGGAACATGTACAAGCACCTGCTCTCTCTCTGTTTCCTGTACAACCTTATTCTCAATGCCAGCGTCTTTGACAAGCCCCACACCCTCTCAGTCCACTGGACAATATTATTCTCAAAGCTTGTCCATTGGACAACTATACTCTCATTCGCAGTAACTCGGACAACATTATACTCAAAGAGAGTCACTTGGGCAAGACTCTGCTCTCTCTCAGTTAATTGGACAACACTGTTCTCAATGCCAGTCACTTGGACATGACACTACTCACTGACAGTCACTTGGAAAACCTTATGCTCAATGCCTGTCCCTTGGAGAAGCACCTGCTGTCTCTCACACACTTGGACAGCCTTGTTCTCAAGGCCTGTCACTTGCACATGACAATACTCAATGACAGTCACTGGTTCAACCTTTTGCTCAAGGCCAGTCACCTGTAGAAATACCTGGTGTTTCCTCCTTTCTTGGACAATCTTATTCTCAATGCCAGCAACTTGGACTGCCTCCTTCTCAAAGTCAGTCAATCGGTCAAGCCCCAGTTCACTTACAACTACTTGGACAACCCTCTAGTCAATGCCACTTACTCGGAAAACCTGATTCTCACTGCCAGTCACTTGGACAACCTTGTTCACAATGTCAGTGCCTAGGACAACACCATGGTCTCTCACAGTCATTTGGACAACTGTTTTCCGAATGCCAGTCATTCGGACAACCTTCTTCTCAATGCCAGTAACTTGGACTACCTCATTCTCAAAGTCAGTCAATTTTACAAGACCCTGTTCTCTTGCAATTACCTGGACAACCCTCTTGGCAATGCCAGTCACGGGGAAAACCTTATTCTCACTGCTAGTCACTTGGAAAACCTGATTCTCAATGCCACTCACTTAGAAAACCCCTGCTTTCTCTCTCAGTTACTTGGACAATCTAATTCTCAATGGCAGGCACATGTACTAGGCCCCGATCTCTCAGGGTCCCTTGGAGAACCTTACTCTAAGTGCCAGTAACTTGAACTAGCTTCTTCTCAAAGAGAATCACTTGGACAGGCCTCTATTCTCTCACACATACTTGTCAAATCCTCTTCTCAATGCCAGTCACTTGGACAACCTTATTTATTTTCATTACCAGTCACTTGGACTCGCCCCTGCTCTCTCACAGTCACTTGGACAGTGTTATTCTCAATGCATGTGACTTGGACAAGCTTAATCTAAGCGCTCGTTCCTAGGATAAGGCCCCACACAATTACTGCCAGTTGGCCAAATACAGTCTCAATGCTGGTGTCTTAGACAAGCTTCTTCTCAATGCCAGTCACTTGGACATGACACTACTCACTGACACTTACTTGGACATCCTTGTGCTCAATGCCAGTCACTTGGACAAGCCCGTGCTCTCTCTCCGTTACCTGAACAACCTAATTCTCAATGCCAGGCACATGTACAAGACCCTGCTCCCTCTCAGGCACTTGGACAACCTTATTCTCAACTCCAGTCACTTGGACAAGCCGTGCTTATCTCCCAGTTACTTGAACAATCAGATTCTCAATACCAGGCAATTGTACAAGCGCCTGCTCTCTCTGTTTCTTGCACAACCTTATTCTCGATGCCAGTCACTTGGACAACTTTATTCTAAATACCAGTCAATTAGATAACGCCTGCTGTCTGTCAGTTACGTGGACAATCTAATTCGCAATGCCAGGCACATGTACTAAACCCTCCTCTTTTTCCCTCCCTTGGAGAACGTTACTCACAATGCCGGTAACTAGGACCGTCTCGCTCTCAAAGACAGTCACTAGGACAAGACCCTGTTCTCTCACAAATACTGCTACAGCACTCTTCTCAATGCCAGTCACTTGGTCAACCTTGTTTTCATTACCAGTCTGTTGGACTAGCCCCTGCTCTTTCACAGTCACTGGGACAGAGTTATTCTCAATGCACGTCACCTGGACAAGCTTAATCTAAGAGCCAGTCACTTGGACAAGTCCCGGCTCAATTACAGTCAATTGAAGAACCATAATCTCCATGCCGGTGTCTTAGACAACTTTTTTCTCAATGCCAGTCACTTGGACATTGCACTACTCACTGACAGTCACTTGGACAACCTTGTGCTCAATGCCAGTCACTTGGACAAGCCCATGCTCTCTCTCTGTTACTTGAACCATCTAATTCTCAATGCCAGGAACATGTACAAGCACCTGCTCTCTCTCTGTTTCCTGCACAACCTTATTCTCAATGCCAGCGTCTTTGACAAGCCCCAATCCCTCTCAGTCCACTGGACAATATTATTCTCAAAGCTTGTCCATTGGACAACTATACTCTCATTCGCAGTAACTCGGACAACATTATACTCAAAGAGAGTCACTTGGGCAAGACTCTGCTCTCTCTCAGTTAATTGGACAACACTGTTCTCAATGCCAGTCACTTGGACATGACACTACTCACTGACAGTCACTTAGAAAACCTTATGCTCAATGCCTGTCCCTTGGAGAAGCACCTGCTGTCTCTCACACACTTGGACAGCCTTGTTCTCAAGGCCTGTCACTTGCACATGACAATACTCAATGACAGTCACTGGTTCAACCTTTTGCTCAAGGCCAGTCACCTGTAGAAATACCTGGTGTTTCCTCCTTTCTTGGACAATCTTATTCTCAATGCCAGCAACTTGGACTGCCTCCTTCTCAAAGTCAGTCAATCGGTCAAGCCCCTGTTCACTTACAACTACTTGGACAACCCTCTAGTCAATGCCACTTACTCGGAAAACCTGATTCTCACTGCCAGTCACTTGGACAACCTTGTTCACAATGTCAGTGCCTAGGACAACACCATGGTCTCTCACAGTCATTTGGACAACTGTTTTCCGAATGCCAGTCATTCGGACAACCTTCTTCTCAATGCCAGTAACTTGGACTACCTCATTCTCAAAGTCAGTCAATTTTACAAGAACCTGTTCTCTTGCAATTACCTGGACAACCCTCTTGGCAATGCCAGTCACGGGGAAAACCTTATTCTCACTGCTAGTCACTTGGACAACCTGATTCTCAATGCCACTCACTTAGAAAACCCCTGCTTTCTCTCTCAGTTACTTGGACAATCTAATTCTCAATGGCAGGCACATGTACTAGGCCCCGATCTCTCAGGGTCCCTTGGAGAACCTTACTCTAAGTGCCAGTAACTTGAACTAGCTTCTTCTCAAAGAGAATCACTTGGACAGGCCTCTATTCTCTCACACATACTTGTCAAATCCTCTTCTCAATGCCAGTCACTTGGACAACCTTATTTATTTTCATTACCAGTCACTTGGACTCGCCCCTGCTCTCTCACAGTCACTTGGACAGTGTTATTCTCAATGCATGTGACTTGGACAAGCTTAATCTAAGCGCTCGTCCCTAGGACAAGGCCCCACACAATTACTGCCAGTTGGCCAAATACAGTCTCAATGCTGGTGTCTTAGACAAGCTTCTTCTCAATGCCAGTCACTTGGACATGACACTACTCACTGACACTTACTTGGACATCCTTGTGCTCAATGCCAGTCACTTGGACAAGCCCGTGCTCTCTCTCCGTTACCTGAACAACCTAATTCTCAATGCCAGGCACATGTACAAGACCCTGCTCCCTCTCAGGCACTTGGACAACCTTATTCTCAACTCCAGTCACTTGGACAAGCCGTGCTTATCTCCCAGTTACTTGAACAATCAGATTCTCAATACCAGGCAATTGTACAAGCGCCTGCTCTCTCTGTTTCTTGCACAACCTTATTCTCGATGCCAGTCACTTGGACAACTTTATTCTAAATACCAGTCAATTAGATAACGCCTGCTGTCTGTCAGTTACGTGGACAATCTAATTCGCAATGCCAGGCACATGTACTAAACCCTCCTCATTTTCCCTCCCTTGGAGAACGTTACTCACAATGCCGGTAACTAGGACCGTCTCGCTCTCAAAGACAGTCACTAGGACAAGACCCTGTTCTCTCACAAATACTGCTACAGCACTCTTCTCAATGCCAGTCACTTGGTCAACCTTGTTTTCATTACCAGTCAGTTGGACTAGCCCCTGCTCTTTCACAGTCACTGGGACAGAGTTATTCTCAATGCACGTCACCTGGACAAGCTTAATCTAAGAGCCAGTCACTTGGACAAGTCCCGGCTCAATTACAGTCAATTGAAGAACCATAATCTCCATGCCGGTGTCTTAGACAACTTTTTTCTCAATGCCAGTCACTTGGACATTGCACTACTCACTAACAGTCACTTGGACAACCTTGTGCTCAATGCCAGTCACTTGGACAAGCCCATGCTCTCTCTCTGTTACTTGAACCATCTAATTCTCAATGCCAGGAACATGTACAAGCACCTGCTCTCTCTCTGTTTCCTGTACAACCTTATTCTCAATGCCAGCGTCTTTGACAAGCCCCACACCCTCTCAGTCCACTGGACAATATTATTCTCAAAGCTTGTCCATTGGACAATTATACTCTCATTCGCAGTAACTCGGACAACATTATACTCAAAGAGAGTCACTTGGGCAAGACTCTGCTCTCTCTCAGTTAATTGGACAACACTGTTCTCAATGCCAGTCACTTGGACATGACACTACTCACTGACAGTCACTTGGAAAACCTTATGCTCAATGCCTGTCCCTTGGAGAAGCACCTGCTGTCTCTCACACACTTGGACAGCCTTGTTCTCAAGGCCTGTCACTTGCACATGACAATACTCAATGACAGTCACTGGTTCAACCTTTTGCTCAAGGCCAGTCACCTGTAGAAATACCTGGTGTTTCCTCCTTTCTTGGACAATCTTATTCTCAATGCCAGCAACTTGGACTGCCTCCTTCTCAAAGTCAGTCAATCGGTCAAGCCCCTGTTCACTTACAACTACTTGGACAACCCTCTAGTCAATGCCACTTACTCGGATAACCTGATTCTCACTGCCAGTCACTTGGACAACCTTGTTCACAATGTCAGTGCCTAGGACAACACCATGGTCTCTCACAGTCATTTGGACAACTGTTTTCCGAATGCCAGTCATTCGGACAACCTTCTTCTCAATGCCAGTAACTTGGACTACCTCATTCTCAAAGTCAGTCAATTTTACAAGACCCTGTTCTCTTGCAATTACCTGGACAACCCTCTTGGCAATGCCAGTCACGGGGAAAACCTTATTCTCACTGCTAGTCACTTGGACAACCTGTTTCTCAATGCCACTCACTTAGAAAACCCCTGCTTTTCTCAGTTACTTGGACAATCTAATTCTCAATGGCAGGCACATGTACTAGGCCCCGATCTCTCAGGGTCCCTTGGAGAACCTTACTCTAAGTGCCAGTAACTTGAACTAGCTTCTTCTCAAAGAGAATCACTTGGACAGGCCTCTATTCTCTCACACATACTTGTCAAATCCTCTTCTCAATGCCAGTCACTTGGACAACCTTATTTATTTTCATTACCAGTCACTTGGACTCGCCCCTGCTCTCTCACAGTCACTTGGACAGTGTTATTCTCAATGCATGTAACTTGGACAAGCTTAATCTAAGCGCTCGTCCCTAGGACAAGGCCCCACACAATTACTGCCAGTTGGCCAAATACAGTCTCAATGCTGGTGTCTTAGACAAGCTTCTTCTCAATGCCAGTCACTTGGACATGACACTACTCACTGACACTTACTTGGACATCCTTGTGCTCAATGCCAGTCACTTGGACAAGCCCGTGCTCTCTCTCCGTTACCTGAACAACCTAATTCTCAATGCCAGGCACATGTACAAGACCCTGCTCCCTCTCAGGCACTTGGACAACCTTATTCTCAACTCCAGTCACTTGGACAAGCCGTGCTTATCTCCCAGTTACTTGAACAATCAGATTCTCAATACCAGGCAATTGTACAAGCGCCTGCTCTCTCTGTTTCTTGCACAACCTTATTCTCGATGCCAGTCACTTGGACAACTTTATTCTAAATACCAGTCAATTAGATAACGCCTGCTGTCTGTCAGTTACGTGGACAATCTAATTCGCAATGCCAGGCACATGTACTAAACCCTCCTCTTTTTCCCTCCCTTGGAGAACGTTACTCACAATGCCGGTAACTAGGACCGTCTCGTTCTCAAAGACAGTCACTAGGACAAGCCCCTGTTCTCTCACAATACTGCTACAGCACTCTTCTCAATGCCAGTCACTTGGTCAACCTGGTTTTCATTACCAGTCTGTTGGACTAGCCCCTGCTCTTTCACAGTCACTGGGACAGAGTTATTCTCAATGCACGTCACGTGGACAAGCTTAATCTAAGGGCCAGTCACTTGGACAAGTCCCGGCTCAATTACAGTCAATTGAAGAACCATAATCTCCATGCCGGTGTCTTAGACAACTTTTTTCTCAATGCCAGTCACTTGGACATTGCACTACTCACTGACAGTCACTTGGACAACCTTGTGCTCAATGCCAGTCACTTGGACAAGCCCATGCTCTCTCTCTGTTACTTGAACCATCTAATTCTCAATGCCAGGAACATGTACAAGCACCTGCTCTCTCTCTGTTTCCTGCACAACCTTATTCTCAATGCCAGCGTCTTTGACAAGCCCCACACCCTCTCAGTCCACTGGACAATATTATTCTCAAAGCTTGTCCATTGGACAACTATACTCTCATTCGCAGTAACTCGGACAACATTATACTCAAAGAGAGTCACTTGGGCAAGACTCTGCTCTCTCTCAGTTAATTGGACAACACTGTTCTCAATGCCAGTCACTTGGACATGACACTACTCACTGACAGTCACTTGGAAAACCTTATGCTCAATGCCTGTCCCTTGGAGAAGCACCTGCTGTCTCTCACACACTTGGACAGCCTTGTTCTCAATGCCTGTCACTTGCACATGACAACACTCAATGACAGTCACTGGTTCAACCTTTTGCTCAAGGCCAGTCACCTGTAGAAATACCTGGTGTTTCCTCCTTTCTTGGACAATCTTATTCTCAATGCCAGCAACTTGGACTGCCTCCTTCTCAAAGTCAGTCAATCGGTCAAGCCCCAGTTCACTTACAACTACTTGGACAACCCTCTAGTCAATGCCACTTACTCGGAAAACCTGATTCTCACTGCCAGTCACTTGGACAACCTTGTTCACAATGTCAGTGCCTAGGACAACACCATGGTCTCTCACAGTAAATTTGACAACTGTTTTCCGAATGCCAGTCATTCGGACAACCTTCTTCTCAATGCCAGTAACTTGGACTACCTCATTCTCAAAGTCAGTCAATTTTACAAGAACCTGTTCTCTTGCAATTACCTGGACAACCCTCTTGGCAATGCCAGTCACGGGGAAAACCTTATTCTCACTGCTAGTCACTTGGACAACCTGATTCTCAATGCCACTCACTTAGAAAACCCCTGCTTTCTCTCTCAGTTACTTGGACAATCTAATTCTCAATGGCAGGCACATGTACTAGGCCCCGATCTCTCAGGGTCCCTTGGAGAACCTTACTCTAAGTGCCAGTAACTTGAACTAGCTTCTTCTCAAAGAGAATCACTTGGACAGGCCTCTATTCTCTCACACATACTTGTCAAATCCTCTTCTCAATGCCAGTCACTTGGACAACCTTATTTATTTTCATTACCAGTCACTTGGACTCGCCCCTGCTCTCTCACAGTCACTTGGACAGTGTTATTCTCAATGCATGTGACTTGGACAAGCTTAATCTAAGCGCTCGTCCCTAGGACAAGGCCCCACACAATTACTGCCAGTTGGCCAAATACAGTCTCAATGCTGGTGTCTTAGACAAGCTTCTTCTCAATGCCAGTCACTTGGACATGACACTACTCACTGACACTTACTTGGACATCCTTGTGCTCAATGCCAGTCACTTGGACAAGCCCGTGCTCTCTCTCCGTTACCTGAACAACCTAATTCTCAATGCCAGGCACATGTACAAGACCCTGCTCCCTCTCAGGCACTTGGACAACCTTATTCTCAACTCCAGTCACTTGGACAAGCCGTGCTTATCTCCCAGTTACTTGAACAATCAGGTTCTCAATACCAGGCAATTGTACAAGCGCCTGCTCTCTCTGTTTCTTGCACAACCTTATTCTCAATGCCAGTCACTTGGACAACTTTATTCTAAATACCAGTCAATTAGATAACGCCTGCTGTCTGTCAGTTACGTGGACAATCTAATTCGCAATGCCAGGCACATGTACTAAACCCTCCTCTTTTTCCCTCCCTTGGAGAACGTTACTCACAATGCCGGTAACTAGGACCGTCTCGCTCTCAAAGACAGTCACTAGGACAAGCCCCTGTTCTCTCACAAATACTGCTACAGCACTCTTCTCAATGCCAGTCACTTGGTCAACCTTGTTTTCATTACCAGTCAGTTGGACTAGCCCCTGCTCTTTCACAGTCACTGGGACAGAGTTATTCTCAATGCACGTCACCTGGACAAGCTTAATCTAAGAGCCAGTCACTTGGACAAGTCCCGGCTCAATTACAGTCAATTGAAGAACCATAATCTCCATGCCGGTGTCTTAGACAACTTTTTTCTCAATGCCAGTCACTTGGACATTGCACTACTCACTGACAGTCACTTGGACAACCTTGTGCTCAATGCCAGTCACTTGGACAAGCCCATGCTCTCTCTCTGTTACTTGAACCATCTAATTCTCAATGCCAGGAACATGTACAAGCACCTGCTCTCTCTCTGTTTCCTGTACAACCTTATTCTCAATGCCATCGTCTTTGACAAGCCCCACACCCTCTCAGTCCACTGGACAATATTATTCTCAAAGCTTGTCCATTGGACAACTATACTCTCATTCGCAGTAACTCGGACAACATTATACTCAAAGAGAGTCACTTGGGCAAGACTCTGCTCTCTCTCAGTTAATTGGACAACACTGTTCTCAATGCCAGTCACTTGGACATGACACTACTCACTAACAGTCACCTGGAAAACCTTATGCTCAATGCCTGTCCCTTGGAGAAGCACCTGCTGTCTCTCACACACTTGGACAGCCTTGTTCTCAAGGCCTGTCACTTGCACATGACAATACTCAATGACAGTCACTGGTTCAACCTTTTGCTCAAGGCCAGTCACCTGTAGAAATACCTGGTGTTTCCTCCTTTCTTGGACAATCTTATTCTCAGTGCCAGCAACTTGGACTGCCTCCTTCTCAAAGTCAGTCAATCGGTCAAGCCCCTGTTCACTTACAACTACTTGGACAACCCTCTAGTCAATGCCACTTACTCGGATAACCTGATTCTCACTGCCAGTCACTTGGACAACCTTGTTCACAATGTCAGTGCCTAGGACAACACCATGGTCTCTCACAGTCATTTGGACAACTGTTTTCCGAATGCCAGTCATTCGGACAACCTTCTTCTCAATGCCAGTAACTTGGACTACCTCATTCTCAAAGTCAGTCAATTTTACAAGAACCTGTTCTCTTGCAATTACCTGGACAACCCTCTTGGCAATGCCAGTCACGGGGAAAACCTTATTCTCACTGCTAGTCACTTGGACAACCTGATTCTCAATGCCACTCACTTAGAAATCCCCTGCTTTCTCTCTCTCAGTTACTTGGACAATCTAATTCTCAATGGCAGGCACATGTACTAGGCCCCGATCTCTCAGGGTCCCTTGGAGAACCTTACTCTAAGTGCCAGTAACTTGAACTAGCTTCTTCTCAAAGAGAATCACTTGGACAGGCCTCTATTCTCTCACACATACTTGTCAAATCCTCTTCTCAATGCCAGTCACTTGGACAACCTTATTTATTTTCATTACCAGTCACTTGGACTCGCCCCTGCTCTCTCACAGTCACTTGGACAGTGTTATTCTCAATGCATGTGACTTGGACAAGCTTAATCTAAGCGCTCGTCCCTAGGACAAGGCCCCACACAATTACTGCCAGTTGGCCAAATACAGTCTCAATGCTGGTGTCTTAGACAAGCTTCTTCTCAATGCCAGTCACTTGGACATGACACTACTCACTGACACTTACTTGGACATCCTTGTGCTCAATGCCAGTCACTTGGACAAGCCCGTGCTCTCTCTCCGTTACCTGAACAACCTAATTCTCAATGCCAGGCACATGTACAAGACCCTGCTCCCTCTCAGGCACTTGGACAACCTTATTCTCAACTCCAGTCACTTGGACAAGCCGTGCTTATCTCCCAGTTACTTGAACAATCAGATTCTCAATACCAGGCAATTGTACAAGCGCCTGCTCTCTCTGTTTCTTGCACAACCTTATTCTCGATGCCAGTCACTTGGACAACTTTATTCTAAATACCAGTCAATTAGATAACGCCTGCTGTCTGTCAGTTACGTGGACAATCTAATTCGCAATGCCAGGCACATGTACTAAACCCTCCTCATTTTCCCTCCCTTGGAGAACGTTACTCACAATGCCGGTAACTAGGACCGTCTCGCTCTCAAAGACAGTCACTAGGACAAGCCCCTGTTCTCTCACAATACTGCTACAGCACTCTTCTCAATGCCAGTCACTTGGTCAACCTTGTTTTCATTACCAGTCAGTTGGACTAGCCCCTGCTCTTTCACAGTCACTGGGACAGAGTTATTCTCAATGCACGTCACCTGGACAAGCTTAATCTAAGAGCCAGTCACTTGGACAAGTCCCGGCTCAATTACAGTCAATTGAAGAACCATAATCTCCATGCCGGTGTCTTAGACAACTTTTTTCTCAATGCCAGTCACTTGGACATTGCACTACTCACTGACAGTCACTTGGACAACCTTGTGCTCAATGCCAGTCACTTGGACAAGCCCATGCTCTCTCTCTGTTACTTGAACCATCTAATTCTCAATGCCAGGAACATGTACAAGAACCTGCTCTCTCTCTGTTTCCTGTACAACCCTATTCTCAATGCCAGCGTCTTTGACAAGCCCCACACCCTCTCAGTCCACTGGACAATATTATTCTCAAAGCTTGTCCATTGGACAACTATACTCTCATTCGCAGTAACTCGGACAACATTATACTCAAAGAGAGTCACTTGGGCAAGACTCTGCTCTCTCTCAGTTAATTGGACAACACTGTTCTCAATGCCAGTCACTTGGACATGACACTACTCACTGACAGTCACTTGGAAAACCTTATGCTCAATGCCTGTCCCTTGGAGAAGCACCTGCTGTCTCTCACACACTTGGACAGCCTTGTTCTCAATGCCTGTCACTTGCACATGACAATACTCAATGACAGTCACTGGTTCAACCTTTTGCTCAAGGCCAGTCACCTGTAGAAATACCTGGTGTTTCCTCCTTTCTTGGACAATCTTATTCTCAATGCCAGCAACTTGGACTGCCTCCTTCTCAAAGTCAGTCAATCGGTCAAGCCCCTGTTCACTTACAACTACTTGGACAACCCTCTAGTCAATGCCACTTACTCGGATAACCTGATTCTCACTGCCAGTCACTTGGACAACCTTGTTCACAATGTCAGTGCCTAGGACAACACCATGGTCTCTCACAGTCATTTGGACAACTGTTTTCCGAATGCCAGTCATTCGGACAACCTTCTTCTCAATGCCAGTAACTTGGACTACCTCATTCTCAAAGTCAGTCAATTTTACAAGACCCTGTTCTCTTGCAATTACCTGGACAACCCTCTTGGCAATGCCAGTCACGGGGAAAACCTTATTCTCACTGCTAGTCACTTGGACAACCTGATTCTCAATGCCACTCACTTAGAAAACCCCTGCTTTCTCTCAGTTACTTGGACAATCTAATTCTCAATGGCAGGCACATGTACTAGGCCCCGATCTCTCAGGGTCCCTTGGAGAACCTTACTCTAAGTGCCAGTAACTTGAACTAGCTTCTTCTCAAAGAGAATCACTTGGACAGGCCTCTATTCTCTCACACATACTTGTCAAATCCTCTTCTCAATGCCAGTCACTTGGACAACCTTATTTATTTTCATTACCAGTCACTTGGA